>PVJS01049348.1:0-14697 GCA_004027185.1 Glis glis | reverse complement strand
GGAAAAACTTCGAGAGTTCCCTTTAAAAACAGGAACAAGACAAGGATGTCCACTGTCACCACTCCTTTTCAATATAGTACTTGAGACTCTAGCCAGAGCAATAAGGCAAGAGAAGGAAATAAAAGGAGTACAAATAGGAAAAGAGGAACTGAAACTATCTCTATTTGCAGATGACATGATATTATACTTAGAAGATCCAGCAAACTCAACCAAAAGGCTCATAGAACTGATCAACAAATTCAGCAAAGAGTCTGGATACAAAATCAATCTTAAAAAATCAGAAGTTTTTCTGTATGCCAACCATAAATCCACTGAAAAAGAAATCCAGAAGACATTTCCACTCACAATATCCCCCAAAACAATAAAATACTTGGGAATAAACCTAACCAAAGAGATAAAAGACCTCAAGGAAAATTTTAAGACATTGAAAAAAAAAATTGAAGAAGATCTTAGAAGATGGAAAGATCTCCCATGCTCTTGGGTAGGCAGAATAAATATCAACAAAATGGCCATTCTTCCAAAAGTGATCTACAGGGTCAATGCAATACCCATTAAATTACCAAAGTCATTCTTCACTGACATAGAAAAATCTGTCTTTAAATTCATTTGGAACAACAAAAAACCCAGAATACCCACAGTAGTTCTCAGCAACAAGAACCATGCAGGAGGCATCACAATACCTGACTTCAAACTATACTACAAAGCCATAGTAATAAAAACAGCATGGTATTGGCACAAAAGCAGACACATAGACCAATGTAGCAGAATAGAAGACTCCAAAACAATCCACACACCTACAGCCAATTGATTTTTGACAAAGGGGCTAAAAACATCCACTGGAATAAAGATAGGCTCTTCAACAAATGGTGCGGGCAAAACTGGCTAACCATATGCAGAAAAATAGAAATAAACCCCACTTTCTCACCTTGTACAAGGTCTTGGATCAAAGACCTAGAAATCAGACCAGAGACCTTGCAGCTACTTGAAGAGGGCATAGGTCCAACACTTCAACACATAGGCACAAGTAAAGACTTCCTCAACAAAACCCCAAAGGCACAGGAAATTAAAATGAGGATCAATACATGGGATTGCATTAAACTGAAGAGCTTTTGTGCAGCAAAGGAAACAATCAAGAACCTCATCAGAGAGACGACAGAATGGGAGAAGATTTTTGCCAGCTACTCCTCTGATAGAGGACTCATATCTAGAATATACAGAGAACTTAAAAAAATCACCACTAAAAAAAACAAATAATCCAATAAAAAATGGGCAAGTGAACTAAATAGACACTTCACAGAAGAAGAAACACAAATGGCCAATAAATGTATGAAAAAATATTCAACATCATTAGCAATCAGAGAGATGCAAATCAAAACTACCCTGAGATTTCACCTAACCCCAATTAGAATGGCAATCATTAAAAACACAAACAACAACAAATGCTGGCAAGGATGTGGAGAAGTAGAAACTCTACTACACTGTTGGTGGGATTGCAAATTAGTGCAACCACTTTGGAAAACAGTGTGGAGGATCCTCAGAAGAATGGGAATGAACCTACCATGTGACCCAGCAATACCACTTCTAGGCATCTACTCAAAAGAACTGAAACCAAACTACCAGACTAATGCATGTGTATCTATGTTTATAGCTGCACAATTCACAATTGTCAAACTTTGGAACCAGCCAAGGTGTCCATCAACAGAGGAATGGATCACAAAACTATGGGATATGTACACAATGGAATTTTATGCAGCCATAAAGAAGAACAAAATTACATCATTTACAGGGAAATGGAGGGAACTGGAGAACATTATGCTAAGTGAGATTAGTCAGTCACAAAGAGTGAAAAGTCGGATGCTCTCCCTAATACGTGGAAGCTAGGGAGAATGGGACTTAGAAGGGAGTCCAGACAAAGGAGAAAACTTTAGATGAGCAAGAAGGGGACCTAACTGAGGGAGATGGGAGGGGGACAGAGGGAAACCCACTAATGAAAAAATTTTAAAAAAACTGAATTGCTAAGGTAAAACAAAATTATATTAGTAATAATATGTTATGTATTCACATCTAATATATTTTACTCTAGGTTAACCATACAGTAAACATTATTTCTAATATTCACAACCTACAATGAAGTCCCAGTTGTCACCAAATATACTTTCTCAGACCTTCAAACTTTGGCCCATATATGTCAATAATCACGATTAAAAATGGCAGAACTTTCTGGAAGGCACTATAAACTATGTTTCAAAAATCCCCAAATATGTATTCCCTTTCATGTAGAAATTATAAAAATAGGAACTTAAGCTAAGAAAAAAAATTTAAAAATAGGAACTAATCTAAGAATAAAATTTAGGATAAACTCTAAGTTTTTTCCTAAAAGGAAGATTATCTTAGAGTTTTTATAACAGCAAAATATTGAAAACAATCATAAATGCCCAACTACATCCATAGAAAATTTATCATATGTACATATTATATATATGTATATATATTAAACTATAGCAACATTTACAAGTACTTTTATCATAGTCTCAGTGTACAATTAAATGAAAAAGCATGTCACACAATAAGGCAGAAGCAATCCTAATGCATGTTTGTGTGTACACACACATACACAGAGGACCCGGAAATACACTCATCGAGGTCTTAACAGTGGCTCTCTCAAAGTGGTAGGGTTGTGAATAATTCTTATTTCCTCCTTTTCATTTATTTTAATTTTTCATTTTGTTTTTTCACAGTGAACACTGTGTTTACAACTTAAAATTTCTTTTAATTTAACTCCAGATTTAGCTTTTAAGCAAGTTACTCATACCTCAAACAGGGAAGCCCACCATTAAGTCTGCTGCATCAGTTGGGGGTGCTTTAGTCATCTTGTCTTAAATAAAGAGGCCCTTGTTTTCCTACTGCAATATGGTTGATCCCTGCAAACTCAAAATATGTTCTTTTTTTTTTTTTTTTTGCGGTACCGGGGATTGAACCCAGGGGCGTTCTACCTCCACGCTACACCCCCAGCCCTATTTTTTTTTATACTTTATTTTGAAACCGGGTCTCACAAAGTTGCGGAGAGCCTCACTAGGTAGAGGAAGAGAGAGAGACAGGGAGAGAGAGAGAGAGAGAGAGCTGAGGCTGGCCACGAACCCGGATCCTCCAGTCTCCGCCTCCCAAAGTATGGGGATTACAAGCGTGCGCCACCACGCCAGGCTTTAATATGTTCTTTTTTAAAAAAAAAATGAGCTCAAAATATTTATACCTTGAAAAAGTATAATACATCTCCCATTTTTTCTTGGTTCCCTCCCTCTTATATTTATAATTCATTTGATGAGATTTGGAGTAACCAACTCTGATTTCAAAGTGCTCCAAAGCCCCCACACATACATACTCGCACTCATGAGCTGTTTATAATCACAATTTTTCCCACGCATTTTTAATAAAGTCATTTCTTATTAAAGTTCTGAATTCAATTTATAATCTCTACTAGTTTTCAAGGGAATATTTTGGCACCTAAAAATCTAACATTTTCTAATATTTAAGTTGTATCTTTCTTATTCATCTATAATTGTCATCTCCCATTCAAAAGAAATAGATGATATTCTCGTGTACCCACTTGTAAGTCTATTTAAGGACAAACTTTTAAAGAAACAAAAACTCTCATAGATGTCTGTTCCATCATCTTTTTAGTGTAGTAGGTGGTGTTTTCCAGAAAATGAAGACTAATGAAAGTCAAAGAAAGACCAGAGGGCTTGGGTATATAGCTCAGTGGTAGAGTGCTTGCCTAGCCTGCGTGAGGCCCTGGATTCCATCCCCAGCACTACAAAAGGAACAAATAGAAATAAAATGGAAAGAACAGGGACAGTGTCACCATAACACTATGAACTTTCAAGTAGTTTCACTATCAAGTATTTGTATTTTCTTTTTTTTTTTATTTATTTTTTTTTTTTTTTTGCGGTACCGGGGATTGAACCCAGGGGTGTTCTACCTCCGAGCTACACCCCCGGCCCTATTTTTTATCCTTTATTTTGAAACCGGGTCTCACAAAGTCGCAGAGGCCTCACTAAGTAGCTGAGGCTGGCCGAGAACCCGGATCCTCCGGTCTCCGCCTCCCAAGTACTGGGATTACAAGCATGCGCCACCACGCCCGGGCAAGTATTTGTATTTTCAACCTTTTCATTTGGAAAGTGTTATCTCCTTTGGTACACAACTGAAATCCTTCCCAAACACCACCATAGTGAGAAAGGCATCTTTTTTCTGTTTGCAGGTAGAATAACCAACCTCACTACTAAAATCTCAATTATTTTTCATCAGACCATATATTTGCCTAAAACTGAGGAAAATTATAACCATAGGCTAAAATAACAGAAGTGGGGAAAAATTGTAGGTATGTGCATACAAGAATTTTGCAAGGCCGGGCGTGGTGGCGCACGCTTGTAATCCCAGTACTTTGGGAGGCGGAGACCGGAGGATCCGGGTTCGCGGTCAGCCTCAGCTCTCTCTCTCTCTCTCTCTCTCTCTACTTAGTGAGGCCCTCCGCAACTTCGTGAGACCCGGTTTCAAAATAAAGTATAAAAAATAGGGCCGGGGGCGTAGTGCGGAGGTAGAACGCCCCTGCGTTCAATCCCCGGTACCGCAAAAAAAAAAAAAAAAGAATTTTGCACAACATGGTAATAAAGAATATGGCCTCTGAGTCAGACAAAACTGGGTTCACAATCCTTATTTGTCCATGTTCTAGCAGTGTCAACTTGGGCTAGACACTTAACCCTTGAGAAACCTCAGTACCTGAATGGGTAGAAAAGGCTCCAAATTGGCCTACCCCACAAGGTAATCATGAAGATTAAATGAGCTGATGTATGTAAAATAGCTGGCAGAGTTCCTGGCAGATAGTAATCACTCAGTAAATTCAGGTCATCCTTGTTTCCAAGACACTCCCATCTGTTGTACGGGCTTGTTACTATGAAGAGATTGGATGTAGCTCGTTAAACATGGATGAGATGGCGATTCCTGCGCTTTTTGGTGGTGAAGAAAGTGCTGTCCTGCTCCCAGGTATACACATTTGACCTTTGAAAGTGTTTTCCAGACTCTAGTGAAAGTCACAGGAGCTCAGGTCTGCAGTCACAAGAGGAATGTGGCCCTTAAACACTTACGACAGGCCACAGATATGGGGCAGTTAACTTATCAAAAGGAAATGTCTCTGGTTTTCTTTGCAGGCCTCAGATCCAGGAGCTGTGAAGTTGAGTCACCAGTTTGCTATCTGACCCCAGGCCAGTCACTTAGCCTCTCCCTGACCTCATTTCCTTACTTAAAGTCAACTCACAGGTCCCTCCAACTCATTATCTCTCCCCACAACAATGGGTGGTGACTAAGGTGTCCTGCAAATTTCGAAAATTAATTATTTGGTGTTGTTGAGCTGACAAAGTAGAACTGTAAAAGGTATGGAAGTAAGTCCAGTTTTGTTTTTTTTGGTATTATTTTAAGAGCTCTCTCTTCCTGGAATAAAATCACCAACCCAGACAATAAGCTTTGTCCTACACGATGACCCTAGCCCCTGATGGAGCTTTCTCGTGCTGCTATTTCTGGGAGTGACAGAATGGAAGGGAACAGGAGCCCCTTTGTCAGAGGTTGTCGAGAGCAAAATAAATTTTAGTTATTTAAAGGGACTTTAGGACAGGCTGGGCAGTGTCATTTGTTAGAGAACTGACCCAAGAGCTTGGATGACTGGGTTTTACACTTGGTCACTGTCTCTCTACTTGGCCTAAGACAATTCACACAACTATCCATTTATAAGAATTTTCCATGTGTGGTGGCACATGCCTGTAATCCCAAGACTTGAAAGGCTGAGAAAGGAGGATCGCAGGTTCACAGCCAGCCTGAGAAATTTAGCTAGGCCCTGTTTCAAAATAAAAAATAAAAAGGGCTGGGGGGTGTAGCTCAGAGGTAGACTGCACCTGGCTTCTATCCCCAGTACCACAAAAAAAAAAGTCACACACCCACAAATACCAAATTTCTTGCCACCCAGAAATCTATTGTGGACACCTTGAACCCAGAGATGCTCCGTGCCCTTCACACAGTGCCTAGCCCCATAAATGTTGACAACAAAGGAGGTCAGGAGGGAAAACAAGTGTCTAAAGTGCCAAGTCTCAAGTCTTCAGTGCCCGAAGTCTTTCCCATTTGCCAGATATCTTTTAAACTTCAACTATTTTTCATAAAAAAAATCTTTATGAAATATTCTCTACCTTTTCCTGTCTCCTTGCTGACTTCAAATCAGCAGCATCACCATTAATTAATATAATGGCCTGTAATGCCATTTTTCCTCATCCTCCCTTGCAACCACAGCAGCCCTTTCTGCTTCTAATTTTGTCTTATTAAGCTACTGAGAAATCAAATTAGCAAGGTGCATTAAGTTAGAGTTAGGTTTGGCTGTGAGCAGAGACACCCAGCTGTAATAGCTTAAATGCAAATGATGTATGTATTTGTTTATGTAAAGGAAGCATGGAGGTGAATAGTCCAAGTAAGAAGACCCACAGAGATACTCATGTCCTTGCCATACATGAC
Source organism: Glis glis (assembly GCA_004027185.1). Classification (NCBI taxonomy): domain Eukaryota; kingdom Metazoa; phylum Chordata; class Mammalia; order Rodentia; family Gliridae; genus Glis; species Glis glis. The sequence continues at coordinate 8,151 of PVJS01049348.1, read as the reverse complement.
TTTTTCATGAAGGCTGCTGGAGCTCTAACCATGACAACCATGTTCCAGGCAGCAGAAATAAGGCAGGGAAGAATAATAAAAGCCTCCTCTAGTCCTTTTACACCACTGTCCTAGAAGTTCTACCAACACTTCTATGTATCTTATGGGCCCAAACTGAGCAATATGACCACACCTGCTAAAATAGACACTGGGAGCCGGATGTGGTGGCGCATGCTTGTAATCCCAGTACTTGGGAGGCTGAGACCGGAGGATCCGGATTCACAGTCAGCCTCAGCTATTTAGTGAGACTCTCCACAACTTAGTGAGACCCTGTTTCAAAAATAAAGAATAAAAAAATAGGGTTGGGGGTATAGCTCGGAGGTAGAATAACCCTGGGTTCAATCCCCAGTACCACAAAAAATAAATAAATGAAAGAGAGTACAATATACAGAGTACAATGTAAAAGTTTAGATCACTGACTTTAGTACATATATTTCAGACTCCGAAGACTTAAGTTTACTTATTATTTGTTATTGTTCATTATTTGTTTACTATTCCTTGTCCTCAAAATATAGAGATTGCCAGAAATTTGAACTGATAAGCAGCAAAATTTCTGAATTGTCAGGAATGAAGGATTAAAAGTAGGGTGTTCTCACTGGGCAGCAGTGCTATGTGACATCTGGGAAGCAAGCAAGATCATCCCCTCTCTGTCTATTCGAAGGTCATACGTTGCAATTTCTTAAAGCCCAGACCTACTTTTAAAAACATAAAAGTTATATGCCTTCCTTTACTGTTATATAAGAACATTGAATTCAACCTTGCAATTAGAAATGAGTCAAACAATAATAATTTTAGAATATACTTTTCAAAATATACCAACACACACACACACACACACCCCAGTGGTGACTCTGAGCTCTGAGTTGACCTGTGCCACCCTACCGCCAACTGCTTTGAAGATCACTGTTCAAAGGCAGGGGCTATAATAAGCAAAGGGATGAATGCAAACCGTTGGTCAATGGATTCACGGAGGTTCTGGAAGATGGAGAAGATGAATGGACTGATGTCTTTCCATCCAGATCTGGCTATTTGACCTGTTGGTTCTCTGAAACCAAATTGTAAACAGGAGATCTGATCCAAATTAACTAGTGTTTTATTGATTCAGCCCAACTAAAAGAGACATTAAGGCTAATGAACCAACACAAAACAGATAAGTGCATCGAGGCCAAATGCAAGGAGATGGCGTCGTTAATGGAGAAGCGAGTTCTGAGGATGCACAGTTAGAGCTTCCAATTACGCTTAGACAGTTCCTTGCACTTCAGGGACCCTGTAACTTTGGTGAATGAATAAGTAGACTCGATACACTGGGGAGCAGAAACCAGAAGATGATGAGAGAGATGATCAGAAGGGAACATCGGCTACTTTGTTGGTTTCCAGTCTACAGACAAGATCCCAAGAGGGAGATGTCATTGCAAATCTGTACAGTTCCTCCTTATGTGCAGTGGGAACTCTACTATAGATTAAATAAAGAAAGCCAGTCACAGAAAGTGAAGGGTCATATGTTTTCTCTCATATGTGGAAGCTAAGGAGTAATCAGGATACAAGAGAAACTTTAGATAATGGAAGAGAAACCCCAATGAAGTGAGGGAAGTGGTCCAGAGGAAGGTGGGAGGGAGAGAGAGAGAATTAATGAAGGAAACACTTCCACAGACATTATGTACGTATGTGAGAATACCAGTGCCAATCTCAATATCATATTTTGGGAAAGGGGGAGTGGGGAGGGAGCTGGGGGAAAATATACCAAGTGCTACGTGCATGTATGTCACTATCACTGTGAACTACATTATGATGTGAGACTGTAACGTACCAATAAAAGTATTTTAAAAAGAAAGTACAACCACTATCACAATGGGATGGTAGGAAGCACCGGAAAATACTCCCAAGAGTCCACAATGCTACCACAAGGAAATCTCACAAAAGAAAATCTTCCTCAAAAGGAATGTTGATACACTATTGGTGGGAATATAAATTAATATGCCCAATATGGAAATCAGTATGGAGGTTCCCCACAAAACTAAAAATAGAGCCACCATATGATCCAGCTATACCACTCCTTGGTACATACCTGAAGGAATTAAAGTCAGCATGTCATACAGACACCTGCACACCCATGTAATGATGACACAGTCCACAATAGCCAAGTTATAGAATCAACCTAGGTGTCTGAAAATGGATGAATGGATAAAGAAAATGTGGTATATATACACAATGGAGTTTTATTCACCTATAAAGAACAAAATCATGGCATTTTTCAGGAAAAAAAAAAGGATGGAACTAGAGATTATGTTAAGTGAAATAAGCCAGATTCAGAAAGACATGGTTTCTCTCTTGTGTGGAATCTACAAAGGGGGGAGGGTAGAATATGACACAAAAGTAGAAGGGAAATGATTCGAGAAGAGAAAGGTAATCAGGGGTAAGGGGGTGGATATGATCAAAGTATGTTATATGCATGTATGAATATACCACAATGAAACTTACTATTCTGTACGATTAATATTTGTTGATGGATGGATGGATGGATGGATGGATGGATGGATGGATGGAAGGAGGGAAGGAAGGAAGGAAGGAAGGAAGGAAGGAAGGAAGGAAGGGTTTCTTCCCAATCTCCCAGGCAGATAGTCAGGATCGGACAGGAAGGGGACAGCTTCCAGAATCTAGTTCTAGGGTCATTTCCCATGCATAATGCTTTCCAAAGGTTTCTATCAAAGTAGCCCTTTAAGACAGAAAAGAGAGATTGCCAGACCCTAGAAGTTTTGCCAGCATGTTCCAAAGCAGTGCCCAAACTTTAAGCTGACATTTCTTTAAAGTTTTTTCCTTAAATATACATACAAATTGTATTAGATCCCGTACATGGTATTTGTTTTCATTTTCTAATATATTCACCCACATTGAAACATGCTTGCCCTGTGCTCCATCTTCTTACGTCTTCCATATCTCCTAGTATCTTGGGAGCATGGTGGAAAAACTGAAATTCGGACCGACAAATAACCCAGGGGCGGGGGGTTGTGCTTAATGCTGCTTAAATGTCTTCATAGACCACTTGGATCATTGAAAAATGGGGTTAAAAATAGTCATCTCTTGAGTGTTTCTAAATTATATTCTGCCAACTTATTCTGCCCAGCTTAGCTGGGCTTTGGCTCACCTCAGAAGCTGAGGGTGAAGATAGTGAAGATAAGAACCGGACGGTTTTCACCAACACAAAAACTCAAAGGAAATGAAGAGATCTTATCGAACAGCTTCCCTGAAAGATCACTGGCTTGGGACTAGAACTGTGTCAAACACAAGGAACAGAACAGCTGCTTTTAAGGGAAAATTACCCCATGATTCTAAGCAGAAGTTCAGACCCTTCGCTTTTGACTTAAGTGGCTTTTATCATAATCCTATGAAACATAAATAATAAAAATCAGAATACTTGGTGTTAACTACTATTTCTGCTGGTATTTGTCCATAATTACACAACCAAAAATTACATATTGGATACAACTTCCATATTAGATAAACCAAAGCCAATAACTTCTGATTAACAACTTCAAAATAATGTGACCAATGCTGTTTTACAGAAAATGAATCTCTTAATGTGAATAAGATTCTGGTTACTGCCACCAGGTATTTTTAATAAGCATAAACATACACTTGAACACAGAAACTGTAGGATGCTGGTCAGTTATAGTCATCAAGATGACCAAGAATAAGCTTAGAAACTTTTTTGTTATCATCAAAGTGAACTGAAGAATTTTAAATTACCACAGAAAATACACACTTCGAAGAGTACATCCAGAGACTTCTACTCCCCTGCCCCAGTTTTGGATGCATTGATCTTGTGGCAGGGTTAAAGAAATATAAATACAACGAGAGTTCTTTTCATGCTGTATTGTTCTGTATTTCTGCCTGTCTCCACAGAACGTTCCAGAATGTTCCAAATATTCTGGACAAAATCGAACATTCCAAAACAGAATGTTCCAGAAGGAAATGTTTGTTCTGGTTCATCATTGCATTTCTAGCTCCTGCAGTGTGCGGCACATAGAAGGCACTAAAAATACGTTGAATGAATGAAATTCACTGATTCTACAGTTAACAGTCTTGATGCCAACTGAAAGAATAAGAAAAGTTATCCTAAAAATCAAAGGAAGGTGCACAGTGGTCCAAACTTTGCGTGTTCTGAGCAGAGACTTGTCTCTTATCTGGGAGGACAACCTGTCACTAGCTGATCACAGCAACTATTGGGACATAGGGAAGGTCTAGGAAATGACTGCACTTAATTGCGTTGCCAGAAGCACTGGAGGACCCTGTGGTCCTGAAGACAGGTAATATTTTATTTTCTTAAAAGGTTCTTTCTAAACCTGAAGAGATAGCTAGGTATGCTTGCTAAATCATTTTCCATTTATGTGAATATTACACTGTAAAGAGAGATGAACTGATCACTTAACTCATCTTTAAGGTAATAATAACATAATTATGAAATATGATAGTCACATAGGCTTATGATATGAGTTTCATTTTCCTACTAATTGAAGAGGAGCTGGGAAAGGTATTAATCTGGATAGCCGAATATCTTACCTTTTTTGTCAAAACTTCTTGCACATAAAATTAATTCTACATTTGTCTAGGTTTGAATTATAAAAATAAGCAAGTACAGTTTTTAAAAAAAAAAAAAAACTCTTTCTAGCCGGGCGTGGTGGCGCACGCTTGTAATCTCAGTACTTGGGAGGCTGAGACCAGAGGATCCGGGTTCGCGGCCAGCCTCAGCTGCTTAGTGAGGCCCTCTGCAACTTAGTGAGACCCGGTTTCAAAATAAAGAATAAAAAATAGGGCTGGGGGTGGAGCTCAAAGGTAGAATGCCCCTGGGTTCAATCCCCAGTACCGCAAAAAAAAACTCTTTCTAAAAAAGGTAAAAGATAAATTTTGTGTGTTCAAAAAAAGTTAGAATTCAGTGTATATTTTGCAGTCTTTTCCTCTATCTCCTAAGAAGATAAATACCAATCTATTCTCCATGCAAAGGTCTAACAACTGCTAACATTTCTTGTTGTATCCATCGTAAGGGACAGGTGTGACAAGAGAGCATGATCATGAAGTCTGGTAAGAATGGAGGGAATTACATAAAAATACTCTCCTTCTCTGTGTAACTTAAGATACAAAAGAGAATTTGTTTTAACTAAAAGCTTTTCATATTGAAAGTTTATGACTTAAATATTACTTTCATGTTAGCTTTCTCAAAGTCACCTCTTTTTCCTCATAAATTGTGACCTAATTACAGTGGTAGATGCCTGAGATGGAAACTCAGAGATCTTGGAGGAGTTTTATTTGCTGTAATTCTCTTGTTGAATTGCTACTTGTTTAATCCATTGAAAATTGTTTGGGGTGCTTACTGTGTGACTAACATGTTCTTATCTGTATTTTCCCTGATTCTGAGATTTTTGCTTTTAACATTTCAATATAGTATGACTTGCAAATTTCCTTAGATCCTTGGATGAATAATATGGAGGATGGATGGATGGATGGATGGATGGATGGATGGATGAATGGATGGATGATGGCTGGGCCTATGAATGGATAAACAAGCAGAGAGATGAATAGGCAGATGGATAGCAAGTAAAGAAAGAAAATGTTTCTAGCACATAAAATAATAAAGACTACAAGGCAAGATGAAAACACACAAAAATGAATAATATAGATTCTAGTATTTCAAGAATCCAGGAGAGTTAATAATAGATGGAATGGAAAACAAAATATTTTAAATTTTACATCTCATATAACCCAAGACTCCAATACCACATGAATTGGGGTTTTCTTGTTTATATCAGGGCTACCATCATCACTGAAGAAAAATCACAGGACCTCTCTCTCCCCTCCCCCTCAGTGAATTTTCAAATTTTCACCACTTTCTTTAAGCCCTCTTTTCTTCCCCTTTACTTTCAGGATATTGTACCTCCTACTTCATAGAGAAATTTGTAGAAATCAGAAATGAATTTCATCAATCTCTGGTCCTTAACTTTCTTGACCTCTCTGAGGACTTTGACACCGGTCACTATTTTTCCTTATTTCCATAGTGATGATGTTCCTTGCCACTGAGTTCTCCCTTACCTGCCTGGCATTTCCTACTCATTGCCTTTCATAGGTTCTTCAATTCCTATTTGCTGTTTATGTTAGTAACAACTGCTATCATAATGCTGTGTAACCAATGATCCCAAGACTCAGGGGCCTCTAATAATGAGCATTTATTCGCACGCTTTCAAGCCCATAGGTGCACTGTAGTTCAGCCAAACGAGGGTGAATTCACCTTCAGACGATGTGTCACCCGGACTAGACTCCAGGTTGCAAGCTGAGCTGGGATCTGCTCTTCTGTTTTTATTCTGGGCCCGGCCTCACAGGACAGAAGTCATTGGGGACATATTTCTCCCTCAGCGAATCACCAGAACTCAAGAGGGGAAGCCCAAATGCCCACCTGCCCACTAACATTCCACTAGCCCAAGTCAGTCAGGTGGGTCAGCCCAATGTCACAGTACACATGTGCAACACATCCAGGAAGCCACCGCAAGAGTGTAGAGACCTATTTCAATTACCAGGAAGTAAAGAAGTTGGTATCATAATTCAATTTTGTTTTCCAAGATTCTTTCCTCAACTTTTTCCCCCTTATCTCTTTCTACTTTCTTATCTATAACCATTAGATAGTAATAATCTCAAACTCACATAGCTTCCATCCAGATTTTTCTGCTGATCTTCAGACCTGTATAACCAGTTGTCAAATTTCCAGTTAGAAGTCCCATAGGCACCTGGAATGCAAGATAAAATAAAAAATGTAAGAAACTGCATATCTTATCTCTCCATAGATAAAAATAAAACCCAAACATGTGACTCTCGTTCACTTAATACTTAGTGAGGAGTTATTATGTGCCAAGCACTATTCTGGGGACAAAAAATAGATTGATGGAAAAAAGTTAAAAATATTGTAACCCTACTAATTTTTATACTGAACATCTCTCTCTCTCTCTCTCTCTCTCTCTCTCTCTCTCTTTCTCTCTCTCTCTTCCTTACTGTGCATAAGGGAATAATATGACCTATTTCCTTTTTCCTAAATGTTTTGGACAACTTCTTGAAAATCCTCATGCAGTTTATATTTAAAATGCTTATTAAATAAATCTGAATTTCTATACCTTTGTCAGGGTTACATAGTCATCACTATATCACTACAAATAATGCAAAGGGATTTATTATAGGGGCTAGACGGTATGCATTGTGGAAGCTGACTATGCAGGCTGAGGGAGGAGTCTATGCGGGCTGTCATCTCTGTGACTAGGGTTGATCCACTATGTTTAATTCACTATACTTCATCCAGACTGACAGATAGAAGAGACAGCTGAATATGGATGAGAACAAAGTCAAACTGGAAAACATGAAGATGAGCTGTCTCTCATTATCTCGACTTTGAAGCCCCGGATGACTTGCTGGTTCCCTTTCCCACAGAGCTGGACATCCACGGGGCTTAGCATTGGGGGGAGCTGCTGGAGGCTACCTGGTGAGAGCTGGTAGCCTCACCAGCCTCACAGGTCTGGGAACTGCCCTACGCCCACGAGGCGAGCCAGTAGACTGCAAGGACTTGGGCCAGTTGCCACCGTGTCTGTATCGAGCGCCTACCTTCCGAATGTAATATGACTGCAACTTCACTTTGACTCTCTAAATATCGGGCCTATGTTAACTCAACCCATATAAGGAAGAGAATTCTGGGAAATTGCTCTAATTTGGATGTTAGATGTTCCCCAAAGGCCCATGTCTTCAAGGCTTGATCCCCAGGATGGTGGTAGTGGGAGGTGCTGTGGGAGTTCTCAGGTCACTGGGGGCACACCCTCAAAGGGACTTGTGAGATCCTGGTCTCATCCTGTTTGCTTCCTGGTTTATGATGTGACCATTGGCTCCAACACACACCCCTGTCATTACCATCCACACCACGAGACGAAGAGGGGTGGCCTTGGTCAAGCTTGCACTATGCTATTACTATGCTATTTAGACTCTGATCCTCAAAAACTGTGAGATATCTCCCTCCCTCCCTCCCTCCCTCTCTCTCTCTCTCCCTCTCTCTCCCTTTCTCTCTCTCCCTCCCTCCCTCCCCCCTCTCTC
>PVJS01049347.1:0-14697 GCA_004027185.1 Glis glis | reverse complement strand
AATAAAAAATAAAATAGGGTTGGGGGTATAGCTCAGAGGTAGAATGCCCCTGGGTTCAATCTCCAGCACCACAAAAAATATTAAATAAATAAATAAAAATAGGCCGGGCGTGGTGGCGCACGCTTGTAATCCCAGTACTTTGGGAGGCGGAGACCGGAGAATCCGGGTTCGCGGCCAGCCTCAGCTCTTTCTCTGTCTCTCTCTCTCTCTCCCTGTCTCTCTCTCTCTCTCTCCTTAGTGAGGCCCTCCGCAATCTCGTGAGACCTGGTTTCAAAATAAAGTATACAAAATAGGGCCGGGGGTGTAGCGCGGAGGTAGAACGCCTCTGCGTTCAATCCCCGGTACCGCAAAAAATAATAATAATAAATAAATAAATAAATAAATAAATAAATAAATAAATAAAAATAAAAATAAATAAATAAATAAAGCCAGGCGTGTGTTGTAATCCCAGTATTTGGGAGGCTGAGGCAGGAGGATCGCAGGTTCGCGGCCAGCCTCAGCAACCTCATGAGGCCCTCCACAACTTAGTGAGATCCTGTTTCAAAATAAAACATAAAAATAGGACTGGGGAAGCTGGGTGTGGTGGCGCATGCTTGTAATCCCAGTACTTGGGAGGCTGAGACAGGAGGATTGCAGGTTCGCGGCCAGCCTCAGCTATTTAGTGAGGTCCTCTACAACTTAGTGAGACCCTGTTTCAAAATAAAGAATAAAAAAATAGGGCTGGGGGTGTAGCTCAGAGGTAGAATGCCCCTTAGTACAATCCTCAGTACCAAATAAAATAAATAAAAATTTTAAAAATAAAATAAACGTGCTTTTAAATAATATACTTTTAGCGGTTAGGAGTGTAGCTCAGTGGTAAAGTACTTTTCTAGCATGTGTATGGCCCTGGGTTTGATCTCCAGCAATGCAAAAATTTTAAATATATATATATTTAAATATATTTTAAATATATTTTTTAATATATTTATATATATATTTGCCCTTTTTATTTTGAGACGGGGTCTCGCTAAGTTGCCCAGGTTGGACTCAAACTTGTGATGGCTTAAGCCGGGCGTGGTGGCACACGCTTGTAATCCCAGTACTTGGGAGGCTGAGACCAGAGGATCCGGGTTCGCGGCCAGCTTCAGCTACTTAGGCCCTCTGCAACTTCATGAGACCCGGTTTCAAAGTAAAGGATAAAAAACAGGGCCGGAGGTGTAGTTCAGAGGTAGAACGCCCCTGGGTTCAATCCCCGGTACCAAAAAAAAAAAAACAAAAAAAAAAAACTTGCGATGGCTCTTGCCTCAGCCTCTCAAGTCACTGGGATCACAGGTGTGCACCACTGTGCCTGGCAATACATCTTTTCTAGAGCACTGTGTCTCTAGCAAATGCCAAACTCTGAGCATCAGAGATAAAGTCAGCTTTCCTCAAAGGAAAGGGAAGTGCAGGAACCCCATTCCTCCCTCCTGCAGACAGAGAACTGACAAGGTTAGAGAATGCTTCTGGGTTTTTTTTTAAGGAACAATCTAAATGCAAGAAACTATTTCCTTAAAAACCCTGACACTGGAGTTCTGCTATCAAAGATACAGCCAAAGACATCTAAATTGTCACAGAGTAAAAAAAAAGTTTATTTGAGAACAAGAGAGAATGCTTTTGCACATCTGACAAGATAGACTTGTTCTGATAACAGATGCCATCCATAATATTCAGCTCCATCAACATTATCACAATGGACATATTTCTTCTTACAGAGATATGGGCATAAGTAAAGGACTATGAATAAATAGAATCAAAGCAAAGATGAGGCCTCAAATCTTATCCCTTAGACTAATTCACAGCATAGGATTTAAATCAAGCCACCAGTCTCCTAAGGCAGTGGCTTCCAACTGGCCTCACCTCAGCACCCCAGGGACTCTTTGAAAGGAAATCCCAGTAACTTGGCTGTACCCTAGTCTCTGGAAGTGGGGCCCAGGGACTGGCATTTTTAGGCTACTAGGCGACTGCAATGTGTAGCCAAAGTGAGGATACAGCACTAGAGCAGGGAGCAATCACCAGCCAGTTCCTTGGCCCATAGCCCTGCGAGGAAGGAGGCCCGCAGGGCAACGCTGCTCTCACAGCGGCCATCTTTCCCTCCGCTCAAGAAACCTGACTTTATCAGCTTCGGGTGTAATTTGAGACTTTCCATTGCCTTGGTGATTTTTAGAGCAATATTCAATCAGGCGAATACCACCAAAAGGATGAAAAAAAATTTCCATAAGGCATGATATGAATAAATAAGTGAAAAAACAATCTCAGGTTTAAAAGTAGAGCATGAGAAGCCAAAGCCTGTGAAATTTTATTTATACAAAAGAATAAAAATATCTATTTTAAAAGGATTGATTTTAACTTATGTTTTTCTGCTTTTCCTGTTCCTTGAACATGAAACTGCTTCCAACTCTGAAAGATTTAAGATAGGTAATTACTAAATAAACACTCTTTACCTTCCTCCTGCAAGAAAATAAAGAGCCCAGTTTCCCATTTTATTTCTGGTAACCACATTATTTTCAGTCAGAATATTGGCAACTGTATGGAACAGATTATTAGATATGTCAGCAGGAAGGTATGAGCTGTACAAAGGCATTACAAAAAGTCCCAAAAGAAAATAAGATGGCAAGAATAGAAAAATAATAAAACACAAAACAAAGTAAGAGAATGCAGATATTTACAGCCTACATCAGAAATGTGACTTGTGTTCTACTTTCAGCATAAAACAAAATAAGAGAACATTTCTCCGCTGGGCATCACAGGTGTAGCTGGTTCAGCCAGGGTGGGGGAAGACATTCACTCTAAGGGAGGAACGCACAGTTAACAGCTTGCCAGGATTACAACCACGTCTTGGTCTTCCTGCAGCTCAATTACTAAAAAATGACACAAAGCAAATGATCCGATGTCTTACAGAAATGACTTGTCACCACATTTAGAATAAACTACTCGGTCACAGGCACTGGGTCTGGGAGAGCAGAGGTGGATGGCCACGCACTCAGGTGAGGGGTGTTTATCTTTGTGAGGTTGGAGAAGGGAAGCAGGGCTCTACAGCCTGGAAGCTTCTGCACTAGTCAATCTTCTAATAGTCCTAAAGAGAAGGAAAAAAAATCCCAACTTACTCTCAGCAGAACACAGGTCTGACCATAAGGGGGAAAAATCTCATTAACAACTGCGCTAGGGGATTGTTCTGTAGTTAAAGATTCTATTTCAAATGTAATGTACAATATTTCACATTTGAAAATGGCCTGTCCTCTGAGTCTATAGAGGGACGTCAATTGAAACATCAACCTTGCTCTTATTAGACCACCTAAACTCACCAGTCAAAAAAAAAGGCTAGTATCAACAATTTATTATCTAAACAGGAAATTTTTCAATGTGCATGACTGCTTTCTCTTTCCAAAATAAAGTAAATAATATCTAAAACTTGAAGTGTGTCCAAACGGACGCCCCCAACTTAAAACCAGAGTGTGACTCCAGATTAGGAACACTCAATCTCTGAAGACATTTTTCCAATCGTCTCTCAAGTAGTCTGGCTGATACTTACAGCTCGTGGTTTTTTGTTCAACTTCAGATCAATCCTGTGATAGGAAAGATAAAAGATATTCACATTTTAATTTGCAGAAAAAGGGTCCAACAGTTAGCTACTGCATAGGGCACAAGCTATAACAAAGGCTATTTAGTTAAGTAAAATCCACATTCTTCTTTAGACTATATCATATTTAGTTGTTTACCCAGATATTATTGAACAAATATTTAAAAATATGAGCAGATACTCTTGCCATAAGACAAACTTAAATGTCTTAAAAAGAAATATATAGCAGTTAGAAAAGTCATTTAATTTTTAAAAACTATTCCAAAATTACACTAAAGAGATTGGATTAAGAGGGCATGCTCTATGTTAATGTGTTAGCTTTGTAACTATTTCACTGAAAATTACTGAGACACATGATGATTAAGAATAGGAAAGACACTAGGAATTTGTATTTCTGGGCATTAAACACAAAAGAAATTAAATGAATTTCAATTTTTAAATCTTTCCAAAGCAAAATATCAAAATCTTAAACTATTAATCTCTTTATGAAGCAAAGCCAGAAAATCAATTTAAATATGAATTAAAGTAAAGGTTATCTATTTGAAAAGAAATTAAAATGCATAAAAGTGAAGTTTACTTAATTTTGCTTAAGTTATTAAATAAAATGTTACCTCCATCACGTTTTTCTGTTTTTAAAAAAAACTTCCCAGCCTAACCTAATATACATACCTACAATTAAACAGATAAACTATGGGTTAGAAAGGTCTCAAAAAGGCATACTGGTGTCTACACACTAAACAACACAGCACAAATACTAATTCAAATCAAACTTACTCAAAGTCATAATCAAACATGCCAGACGGGCTGAGGGGCAGCATTTGAAAGGAAGAAAGCAATAGAAATTAATACACTAATTAAATAAATTAGTCGATTAGCCACCCTAGCAAGATTTGTAGAAACAAAACCAGCTGTAAGAATCTTAAGCCATAAAGTTTCAAACATCAAAGCACCAAAGACTGTGGTCAGGGGATTCCCTTCCCTCAATGGATTCCATAGCAGAAGAACAGACTATGAAAGGAAAAGTTATTTCATTAGAAAACTACAGATACCTGGAGCCCTTTTATCAGCTTCCAGATTCAGAGTTAGAACTTTTAAAATATTTGTATTGGAAAATATAATTAGAGCATTAGAAGAAACAGAGAAAGAAAGGTTTAGTCATACAATGAAAGGTGCTTGTAACAAATCAGCATAATATATTTTCACTAAAATAAAAGATGACAAAAACATTTTCAACTTTAAAAACAGGAAAACATTTTGCAACTTTTTCTTAAGTTCTGTGTTCTGAACGTGTGCAGGAACCTGGTGCTGCTTTGCTACGGCATTCATCCTAAAAGCCAAGGGTTGAATGAATAAACTCTAGTGGTAGAGTCTTGTTCCAGAAACTGAAGAGCAATAGTCCTCTGCCCACTAAACCAGTGATGATGGTTAACTGTTATGTCAGGGCAACAAGTGAGGAACACCAAAGTCTGAGAGTCCCTTTTAAAACCAGGGAACGTGGGCATCCCCAAGCACCCAAGCCTCAAGGACCTGGGAGGGAGCAGGAGAGAGGGGGAGGACACTTTGTGCCGTCACTGCTAACAGGTCACAGTCTGGGCAGGCCTCCAAAGCAAACATTAACCTGGCACATGACACCAGCTCCTTAGCTGGCTCCAACACCTTGCAGGCTGTACACCCGAGGCAAAACAATATGCAAATGGCTGCATTTTCATCCTCAACAATGTTTGCAAGACTGAAGTTGGAAGAAACCTTAACTTCCATATTCCTTATGCAACAGTTTCATTTACAACATTTGGGAGAGTATATATTAAGTGTACAAACCAGGAATTTAAAAGTATTTAAAACAGACTTATCAGGGTGTGGTGGCACACGCCTGAATTCCCAGTACTTGGGAGACTGAGACAGGAAGATCACAGGTCCTCGGCCAGTCTCAGCAACTTAGTGAGGTCCAGTAACTTAGCAAGACCTTGTTTCAAATAAAACATAAAAAGGGCTGGAGTGTAGCTTAGAGGTAGAAGGCCCCTGGGTTCAACCCCCAGTATCAAAAAAAAAGAATAAATAAAAATGAAATAGACTGTACCACAGCATAGCTCATTGGTAGAACACATGCCTAACATGCACAAGGCATGGGTTCAATCACTAGCACTGGAAATTAATAAATAAATAATAAGAGTATGCCTAGTTAATTAAAACTTGGGTTTGCTATTATAATAAAAACCTATAAAAGCAGTTATGACTTATTCTTTCTTTTCTTTTGTGGTACTGGGGTTTAAACCCAGGGGCATTCTACTGTGATCCTCCTGTCTCAGCCTCCCAAGTACTGGGACTACAAGCATGAGCCACCATGCCCGGCTTCAATTTTTTTCTTTAAAAACACTGAGACAATTACTGTTCAGATATCATATAAGAAATCAGAACACTGATCATTTATGATTTAAAAAACTAATAAATTTTCATATTCCAGAAGAGTGCAAATTCAAGTTATTTCCTTCTGCTACATTACCATCTTTATTCACCACTTAACAGTGCCTGGCACATAGTAAGTACTCAAACATTTCTTGCAATAGCTTACTGTTGACCTTATCTGACTGTATGGAACATGGCACGCGGATGGAGAAACAAGTATTGTACTGGTGCCAACTTACCAATGCGTACAATGTGCTCCATCCTCACCCCAATCTGTGAGCGCGACTAAGTCATCAATCCCGGGCAAGGGATACGGGCCAGACACAATTACTGACTAAAGCTGGCAGGAATCAAATAACCTTAAGCGGCCAGTGAGAAGCCACTGAGGCATCCTGAACCTGGCTTCCCAAGAAGGAGAGCAAATCAGGTCCACTCTCCTCCCCTGGGGAAGACAAATGCGTAAGGCCAAGGGAGGAGATCAGCCAGGTACTGAATCAGAGGAAAGACAGAGAGAAAGAAGTAAAAACCAGGATATTGTTCTCTAAATAGGAAACACATTAGTGAAAGCAGTAACTAACACCAAAGATCTTTATAAATGCTAGCATTTTTCTGGAAGGCATTAGTTTCTAGGGCTAAGAGAGGAAAAAATATGGAAGAAATGTTGATCCTACAGAAATGTACTAGAAACCTGCAAGAAGAAAGTTAAGTTTAATGCCTCTCTAACTCTTTTATCAGTCATCAGTTGATCTCGTTGTTAATGAAAATGAGGTGCAACCTGAAATAAAAACAGCTATCAAGAGAACAGACTGATCAGAAATGGAAAAGGTCCCAGATACATTCAAGGAATTTTCTCTCTACTCTAGATACTCTGAAATAGGAAAAGAATCATTACTTTAAAATGACACTGGAGCCGGGCATGGTGGCGCACGCCTATAATCCCAGTACTTGGGAGGCTGAGACAGAAGGATCGCAAGTTCGAGGCCAGCCTCAGCAACTTAGTGAGACTCTGTTTCCAAATAAAAAATAAAATAAGCCCAGGAATGGTGGCGCACGCTTGTAATCCCAGTACTTGGGAGACTGAGACCAGAGGACCCAGGTTCACAGCCAGCCTCAGCTACTTAGTGAGATCCTCCGCAACTCAGTGAGACCCTGTTTCAAAATAAAGAATAAAAAATAGGGCTGGGGGTATAGCTCAGAGGTAGAAGGCCCTGGGTTCAATCCCCAGTACCGCAAATAACAATAATAATAATAATAATAAAGCCGGGCATGGTGGCACATGCTTGTAATCCCAGTACTTGGGAGGCTGAGACAGGAGGATCGCAGGTTTGAAGCCAGCCTCAGCAATTTAGTGAGGCCCTCTGCAACTTAGTAAGACCCTGTTTCCAAATAATAAAATAAAAAGAGCTGGGGATACAGCCCAGAGGTAGAATGCCCCTGGGTTCAATCTCTACTACCAAAAATAAAAAGAAACACCACAACCATCGACAAGGAAAAAAAACTCTTAAAAGTCTTAAAAGAATTAATCAGCTGATGCTAAAGAAGTTCAAACCAGTTAGATTTAATTCTACACCACCCCCTGAGATATCCATAAAGGCAATAGTTTTAATACCTTGGGTGCATGAAGAGATATCCTACAGGTTTCTAAAATAACATAATCTAGAAGCAAACTGGAGGATAAGAACCCATCCTTTGCATGTCCCTTTCACCTCCTCTGCATGCAGACTTCTAAGAGGAGTAGGACAAAAGACAGCTGATGTAAACCAGATTTCCATGCCTTCCAGAAGATCTGCGGCCAGGAAAAGATTCTTACTCTAGAAACTATTTATCACTCTCTCTGAATGAAGCTGTGTGATTTCCAAATATCTGTGTTAACAGGCCCAGCATTGGTCATACAAACCCCAGGCAGAGTGATGCTAAACTCCTCTCTGGGTGACACCTGACCTGTCTGTCCACTGATGTCATTCCTGTCTCACTACACACTGCAAAAAACATGGTAGACAAATGTTATATAGGAAGGCCCTCTCATATCTTATAGGCTTTATATTCTTTTCCAATATCTGAAGTCAGCATAGTACAGAAAACTAGAAAAACAGAAAAATCATAAGCAATCAAAAAATCTGTATTTAAGAATAAAGAAAAGGGCATGTCAAATCAGTTTTCGTAAGAGTAAGCAAGGATCAGGACTAAGAGCAGACAACTTTATCTCACTTTACAGTTTTCAAATACTATTACATAGATTCCATTTCTATTTCTCCTATTCTCTTCTCAAAGGATTCCAAATCTACCATATTAAAGTTTTTAAGGAATAACCTTCCACACAAGCAACAGTGGGAAGGATGTCCTGGAATCCTCCTCCAGTGCCCACCAATTAGTCCCTTAGAAAGAACCCTAGCCCGTTTCTTTAGGATCAAGGCATTCTGCCCATCCACAGCAGAAAGGCTTGGCAACAATCGTGGAGTGTACCCTTCTAGGAAAGCAAAGCCCCTTCACAGCAGAGCTGCGGGAGCTCGGGGCAGGTCCCTGCCACTGACCTGTGCCGATTTTTATTCTTTCGTTTTTTATGACTGCTGTGGTGGCTCCCTGAGGAAGTAGAAGAAGCCGCCTTCTGAGGTTTCACTCCTTGCACAGACCCATCCAGATCCTCAGGGTCCTCCTGGCTGGGCTCGTTTTCCTGGTTGTGGAAGTCTGGAGAAGTATCACTTTCCGTCCCACTTCCTGGCTCCCCTGGAGGAAATAAAACACAAGTCCCCAAAAGCCTCATCAGTACTCCTCAGACAACCTGTCCATCCTCAGGGAAGACAGCTTTGCGCATCCATGTTAAGTGACAGTGAAGAGGCGGTTACCAGAGTCCTTGAAAAACATGTCATTTGAAACGGTGTGACCAGAGGCAAGATAGAAACCCTTACCTCTAAGTCAATTGATTTTGACAAGGGTAACAGAGTACTTCAATGAAGAATAGTTTTTTGACAAATGGTGCTGGAGAACTGGATATTTACATGCAAAAGAATGAAGCTGGAAACAGAGTATGGTGGTGCACGCCTATAATCCCAGTACTTGGGGGGCTGAGACAGAAGGATCACAGGTTCAAGACCAGCCTCAGCAACTCTGGAAGACTTTTAGCAACCTAGTGAGACCCTGTTTCCAAAAAAGGGGGGGGACCTAGGGGTGTAGCTCAGAGGTAATGCCCCTGAGTTCAATCCCCAGTACCACAGGGGAAAAAAAAAGAATGAAGCTGGAACCCTCTCACACCATATAAAAAAATTTACTCCAAAAGGATCACAGACCTAAATAAAAGTTAAAACTAAAACTTTTAGAATCCATTGGGGAAGGCAATTTCTTAGATATGACCACAAAATCAAATGTGACAAAAGAAATAATTTTTTTTTTTTTGCGGTACCGGGGATTGAACCCAGGGGCGTTCTACCTCCGAGTTACACCCCCGGCCCTATTTTTTTATGCTTTATTTGAAACAGGGTCTCACGAAGTTACGGAGGGCCTCACTAGGTAGAGGTAGAGAGAGAGAGAGAGAGAGCGAGCGCGTGTGCACGCGCTGAGGCTGGCCGCGAACCCGAATCCTCCGGTCTCCGCCTCCCAAAGTACTGGGATTATAAGCATGCGCCACCACGCCTGGCTAAAAGAAATAATTTATATAAAAACTTCTGAGCCAAAAACAATACCACCAAGAAAATGAAAAGACAGGATAGAACACATTTGCAAATCATATGTAGTATCTGATAAGGGACTTGTATCTGGTATATATAAAGAACTTTCAGAACTCAATAATAAAAAGATATACAAAGCTAATTTTTTTGGGTGTTGTGTGTGTGTTGTGTGTGTGTGTGTTGTGTGTGTTGTGTGTGTGTGTGTGTGCGTATGTGTGTGTGTGTGTTACTGAGGATGGAATCCAGGGGCATTCTACCTCCAAGCTACATCCCTAGCCCTCTTTTTATTTCAAAACAGGGTCTCACTAGGTTGATGAGAGTCTCACTACTTGCTGAGGTTGTCCTCAAACCTGCAATTCTCCTGTCTCAGCCTCCCAAGTACTGGGATTACAAGCATGTGCCAACACGCTGGCTTTTTTTTTTTTTTTTTTTTTGGTGGTGCTGGGGATCAAACCCAGAGGCATTTGCCTCTGAGCCATACCTCCAGCCCTATTTTGTTTTTTATTTGGAAACGGGGTCTCACTAAGTTGCTGACACTGGTCTTGAACCTGCAATCCTCCTGTCTCAGCCTCCAAGTACTAGGATTACAGGCATGAGCCACCATGCCTGGCTCCAAAGCCAAATTTAAAAGCTAGCAGAGGAGCCCAGTGGGTGGCATGCACCTATAGTCCTATCTACCCGGAGGCTGAGGTAATAGCAAGGCTTGAGCCCATGAGTTCAAGGCAAGCCTGGGCAACACAGTGAGACCCCATCTGAAAAAAAATAAAATATTATAAAATAAAATAAGTTAGCAAAAAGCCAGGAGCGGTGGTGCACACCTGTAATCCCAGTACTTGGCAGGCTGAGACAGGAGGTTTATAGGTTGAGGCCAGTCTCAGCAATTTAGCAAGACCAGTTTTAAAATAAAAAATAAAAGCCAGGCATGGTGGTGCACGCTTGTAATCCCAGTACTTGGGAGGCTGAGACAGGAGGATCCAGGTTCGTAGCCAGCCTCAGCTACTTAGTGAGGCCCTCCGCAACTTAGTGAGACCCTGTTTCAAAATAAAGAAAAAAAATAGGGCTGGGGGTGTAGCTCGGAGGTAGAATGCCCCTGGGTTCAATCCCCAGTACCAAAAAATAAATAAATAAATAAAAATAAAATAAAATATAAAAAGGGCTGGATGTACAGCTTGGAGGTAGAATTCCTAGCACCAAAAAAAAAAAAAAAGCAAAGGATTTGAATAGACATTTCTCTAAAGAAGATATACAAATGGCCAGTAAGTCATCCAGAGGATGTGTTAGGATAATACCAACCAGAAAGTTGGGACTGAAGTAGAACAGGAGATAATTAACCTTTTGTGTGTGTGTGTGTGTGTGTGTGTGTGTGTGTGTGGTATTGGGGGGTTGGAACCCAGGGGCCTTCTACCTTCAGGGTATACCCCCAGCCCTATTTTATTTTTATTTGGAAACAGGGTCTTGCTAAGTTGCTGAGGCTGACTTTGAACCGGTGATCCTCCTGTCTCAGTTTCCCATGCCTAGCTTAACCTTTTTTATATTCACATCTGAATTATCTGACTTATCACAATAAGAATGTATTACTTATTCTAAATTAAAAAAAATCTAATGGCTGGGTGCAGTAGTGCACACCTGTAATCCCAGTACTTGGGAGCTCGGAAGTAGAATGCCCGAGTTCAATCCCTAGAACTCTCCTATACTCAGTCACCCAGTCAATCCTACTTAGACTTAGCTTAAAATATATGTGTGTGGCTGGGCGTGGCGCACGCTTGTAATCCCAGTACTTTGGGAGGCGGAGACAGGAGGATCCGGGTTCGCGGCCAGCCTCAGCTTGCGCACACGTGCGCGGGTGTACGCGCACGCTCTCGCTCTCTCTCTCTCTCTCTCCCTGTCTCTCTCTCTCTCTCTGTCTCTCTCTACTTAGTGAGGCCCTCCGCAACTTCGTGAGACCTGGTCTCAAAATAAAGTATAAAAAAAAAATAGGACCGGGGGTGTAGCGCGGAGGTAGAACGCCCCTGCGTTCAATCCCCGGTATCGCAAAAAAAAAAATATATGTGGTGTGTGTGTGTGTGTGTGTGTGTTACTGGGGACTGAACCCAGGGGCATTTTACCTCCAAGCTACACTCCCAGCCCTTTTTATTTTTTGTTTTGAAACAGGGTCTCACTCGTTTGCTGAGATTGTCCTTGAACTTGTGATCTTCTTGTCTTGGCCTCCCAATTACTGGGATTACAGGCCGTATGCCACTGAGCCCAGCTTGTTTAACCTTTTGAGCCAAGTTTCCCCAACAGTAGAATAGGAATTTTTCCTTTCATGTGCCAAACATTTATGATATTTATGGGTGAGGCATTAGCTGGACATGGGCTATAGCAAGGGTCCCTACTATCATGGAGCTTGCAACCTATACCTATCCTCAAAGAGTAGCTCCAAAAATTAAAGAAGGTAATTTTGTTGTTGTTTTCTGGTTTTGTTTTGGTGCTATGGATTTAACTCAGGCATGCATTACCACTGCTATACCCTCATCCCTTTTTCTTTTTTATTTTGAGACAGGGTCTCAATAACTTGCCGAGGCTTGCCTCAGCCTCAGCCTCCTGATAAAGCAGATAATTTAACCTGTAATCCCAGTTCTCAGGAGGCTGAGACAGGAGGATCACAGGTTCACGGACAGCCTCACTAACTTAATGAGACTCTATTTCAAAATAAAAAATAAGCCGGGCGTGGTGGCGCACGCTTGTAATCCCAGTACTTTGGGAGGCGGAGACCGGAGGATCTGGGTTCGCGGCCAACCTCAGCGCGCATGCGCGCGCGTGATCTCTCTCTCTCTCTCTCTCTCTCTCTCTCTCTTTCTACCTAGTGAGGCCCTCCGTAACTTCGTGAGACCCGGTTTCAAAAATAAAGCATAAAAAAATAGGGCCGGGGGTGTAGCGCGGAGCTAGAACGCCCCTGCGTTCAATCCCCAGTACTGCAAAAAATAAAAAAAATTAAAAAAAATAAAAAAAATAAAAAATAAATAAAAAATAAAAAGGGCTGGGGGTGTAGCTTAGAGGTAGAATGCCCTAGGTTCAATCCCCAAGACAAATAAATAAATAAATAAATAAATAAATGAGGTAACTTAAGGAAAGTATTTGCTCAGAGTCTGGAACCTAGTTAAGTGTTCAAATCTCAATACCCTTAACATCTACAAACATGCAAGTCAAATTCTGTGTGTGTGTGTGTGTGTGTGTGTACGCACACACACGCATGTGTTGCTAGGGATTGAACCCAGAGGCATTCTACCTCTGAGCTACACCCCTAGCCCTATTTTTTATTTTGAAACAGGGTCTGGCTAAGTTGCTGACAGCCTTACTACGTTTCTGAGGCTGGTTTCAAACCTGAGATTCTCCTCTCTCAGCCTCCCAGGGATTATAAACGTGCACTACCACGCCCAGGCAAGTAAATTCTAAACAAAGAGTGAACACCACTTGTAGTAAAACAGCTATGAGAGAACATAAGGAGAGCTACTAGGAATTTCTGAATGACATAAAATAATCGATTCGGAGCTCTCTGTACAGAGCTATATTTTAGAATTATTAGGCTGGAAGGGGTTTGTAAGAGGGGTGGGGAACCAAGGAGACTAAATATTATTAAATACAAAATAAGACCACAAAATAAGAATAACTTTCTTCCTCAGTTCTTGGAGGTACAAGCGCAATCAGGAAAGGAGCAGGTCACAGTGTCCAAAAGCGCAACAGACCATCCTTCAACAGAACGATGCTGCCATAGAGGAAGACACGTGTTTGTTTCTCATTAACATGAACATGAACAACTCCTTTTTAGAGCATCAGATTTCGATTAGCTTAATGAATCCACTAAGGAGGAAGTCTAGTTATTAAAAGAAAGGAATGGTTATTAAAGGCAGTAACTCTGGATCAGCACAAAAGGTTTAAAGGGAGAAGGGAAGTCACTGGACTGATGTAACTAACTGCTGAAGAGATTTGGTTTGATGACAGCTTCAAGGAAGCCCAGTAAAACAATCAGCAGAGACTGTGCTGATTCTTTAAAGGAAACCAGATAGAAATCTGCCTGTTTTCTTTTTCTTTCACTTTATTCTTCTTACAAAAATATACAATGCCTCATAATTTGCATAAAAGTCCTCTTTGGGGACCATGCAAATTCACTTTCTTTCTAGTTTGGGTCCATATGAAGACAAAGGGAACAAAGCAAGGCATTTTTGTTTGCGGTACTGGGGATTGAACCCAGGGGCGGTCTACCTCCACGCTACACCCCCGGCCCTATTTTTTTATACTTTATTTTGAAACTGGGTCTCACGAAGTTGCGGAGGGCCTCACTAGGTAGAGAGAGAGAGAGACAGGGAGGGGGAGAGGGAGACAGGGAGGGGGAGAGGGAGAGGGTGGGGGAGAGAGAGAGAGAGCGCGCGCGCGCGCGCGCTGAGGCCGGCCACGAACCTGGATCCTCTGGTCTCTGCCTCCCAAAGTACTGGGATTACAAGCGTACGCCACCACGCCTGGCAAAGCAAGGCATTTTTGAGAAACATTTTCAGATGGTTTGAAAATAAAATGCCAAAGTACAAAACTCCCAAATCCTTGAAATCTAAGAATATTCAAGGAAAAATTCGGAGAGAAGAATGTTAGTTTCATTCCCATCAAAGATCAAAGGCATTATAAACATAGAACTCATTCCACAGACATATTTTTCAGAAAGTCTGAGGCGCCGGGCGTGGTGGCGCACCCTTGTAATCCCAGTACTTGGGAGGCGGAGACCGGAGGATCTGGGTTCCCGGCTAGCCTCAGCTACTCAGTGAGGCCCTCCGCAACTTTGTGAGACCTGGTTTCAAAATAAAGTATAAAAATGCCGGGCGTGGTGGCGCACGCTTGTAATCCCAGTACTTTGGGAGGCGGAAACTGGAGGATCCGGGTTCGCGGCCAGCCTCAGCTCTCTCTCTCTCTCCTGAGGCCCTCAGCAACTTCGTGAGACCCGGTTTCAAAGTAAAGTATAAAAAACAGGGCCAGGGGCATAGCGCGGAGGTAGAACGCCCCTGCGTTCAA
>PVJS01049346.1:0-14697 GCA_004027185.1 Glis glis | reverse complement strand
GCAAAAAAAAAAAAAAAAAAAACCAAAAAAAACTTTGGCTCATTTTTCCTTAAAACAAAACAAAAATAGGCCTTTTCCCCTTGTGTTTTCTCTAACTTGATCATTTGGGGAGAGATCAAGTTGTAGTATATGCTTTTTCCTGGATGTAAAGAAAGAACTAAAGGAATGATGTAAAAATATATAAATATATTCCTTCCTAGTACATGCTAGGATTATGATAAATATTCTAAGTTCAAATAAATCACTAAATTTTCCTACAAAAATTACTGGGAAGTGATGACAATTTCAAAATAGCATATTAAGGTTATGATATTAGATTGGGAGTATCTAAATTACTAGGGTGCAATGTTTGAGAAACACAGGTAGAAGATAATTAAAATACCTTATGTTGCAAAGTGAAAAGTTTAGTAAAGTTATTCTTTGAGAAACATAAGGAAGCCAGGCATGGTGGCACACACTTGAAATCCCAGTACTTGGGAGGCTGAGACAGGAGGATCGCAGGTTCTCAGCCAGCTTCAGCAACTTAGCAAAGCCCTCTGCAACTTAGTGAGACCTTGTTTCAAAATAAAAAATAAAATAGGGCTGGGGGTGTAGCTCAGAGGCAGAATGCCCCAGGGGTCAATCCCCAGTAACACACACACACACACACACACACACACACAAACAAAACAAGGAAAAACCATCTATCATAGCATTGAAAACACTTACCAGAGAGAAGGCCTGTGTGTTATAGACAGTAAAGATATCCCAGCCCCTTTTGCAGCTTGAAATATCTTTCCTTCAACATCGATGCTGACAGCACTGGTACATTCATCCAGCAATGCATATTTTGGTCTTTAAAAATAAACATATCAATTATTTTCTTAAGAACTATAAATCTTGCTTTGGATAATATGAGTTGTAAGGCTAGCAACTTCAAAGTAGCAAAAGAGAATAAGACATTGTTAAAGGTTATAAGTGATAAAGAAAAAAGTAGTTATGTACTTTTTCTACTTGGACTAGAATATCACATTCTTCTTAACTTTAAGTAGATTTTCTGATACCTGCTCACAATTCAATATGCTTTATTGTTATGCAGATGAATGAATCATAAGTATGAAGCGCAGGAAAGATGAGGAAGGTTACGGAGTGCTTTTTCCTGCAGAAGGCAGGCTCATTCTTGCTGACAAGGGTCTAATTGCATGCAAACTACATTTACAGTAGCTAATTATTAAACCGGCCAAAGTCCTGTTAGAAAAGATTTAATGAGAAGATTATTTTATCAGCAATGTGAATACCTAAGCATTACTAATGGAATTTCATCGCTACAAGAATAAATGTGTCTACTTGCAAATTTATTTATTTATTTACTTACTTAATTTTTTGTGGCACTGGGGACTGAACCCAGGGGCATTCTACCTCCGAGCAATACTCCCAGCCCTATTTTATTTTTATTTTGAAACAGGGTCTCACTAAGTGGCTGAGGGCCTCACCAAGTTGCTGAGGCTGGCATAGAACCCGTGATCCTCCTGTCTCAGCCTCCCAAGGACTGGGATTGCAAGTGTGTGCCCCCACGCCTGGTTCATCCCTTTCTTATCACATCCAGCTCTTACCTTTCTTTGTCCTTCCCTTTCTTCTTTCAGTCCTGTCTTGGACACTGGCATCTGGCATTCAGCATCATAGCTTAGCTAAGTTAATGGGACTAAAGTCAACCCTTACAACTGTCACTGATTATTCATTTTTGTGTTGAAAATCAGTTTTAAATCAGGCACAGGCCTGTAATCCCAGTACTTGGGAGGCTGAGATAGGAGGATTGAAGGTTCAAAACTAGCCTCAGCAACTTAGTGAGACCCTGTTTCAAAATTTAAAAAAATAAAAGTAATGAAAGGGGCTGGAGGGGTTGTGGCTCAGAGGTAGAATGACCCTGTGTTCAATCCCCAGTACAAATAAATAAATAAAAGAACAGAGAAGAAAAAAGACAAAGAAAAGAAAATCAGTTTTGAGAATTTTCCAGGACAATTTCCCTTATGAGGATATTTTTATTTTTAATTAAATGATAAAGAAAAAAAATACAGAATAGCTGTAATTCCTCATTGAGTATAAATAATTATTCAGCACTATAGGTTACTTTTCTTTCTTTCTTTTTCTTGTGGTACTGGAATTCCATTCTATCTCTGGGCTACACTCCCAGCTCTATTTTATTCTTTTATTTTTGAAACAGGGTCTCACTAAGTTGCAGAGGGCCTAAGCTGCTGAGGCTCTGTGAACCTGTAATCCTCCTGTCTCAGCCTCCCAAGTACTGGGATTACAAGTGTGCGCCACCACGCCCTGCTATAGGTTACTTTTCTAAGATAAATTTGCTCATTAATAGGATCCTGTTATCTATTCCAGGGTAGGCAGTCGAGGCTAACAGATGCAGGAGTTAAAGGCAATTTTAATGGCCCACTGGACTCTACGCCTGTTGCCACCCACAGAGCTAAGAGATGCCTGCACCCTCCCATGGCAGTGCCAGTGGATGAAGCTTTGTTGGTTGACTTTTGGTTATGGTTCAAGGACTACTTCTTTGTCTGAGCTGATTACTGTTTTGCAAATTATTTTATTTAAGTGGAAAAGAGGAAGAAGAAAGCATAAAAGGAGAGGTTTGGGTAAAATTTTCTTCTTGTATGAAGCTCTTTTCAGTAACTAATTTGTTTATTGTATTTTATCTTATTTTTCAGAGTGCTTTGAGAGAAGAAATGCCATTTTAGAATTAGAAGAAGAGTATACATTTTACACTCTGTTGTCATAGCAACCCTTAGTCTAGCAGAATTAAGAGAAATCACATACTACTGCTTCCTTGGCAGGACTGGGGTGGAATGTGTGCATGCTTACATACACCAAGCAAGGCAGCTGGCCTCTGGCACTGGTGAAACCAAACAAAGCATCAGATAATATTGTTTCCCAGGCTCTCCTTCCTTTTTCCTTTGGACTGCTATCAGTCGGACGGCACCTGTCAAGGAAATTCATCTCCCTCAAGACAGCACTTTCCTGACTATTCTCCGAACATTAAAATTAAAATCCTGTCAGAAAGCGTACACTTCTGTGATACTTCTGCCAAAGTTCTCCACTTTAGCTCAAGTCTTTCACATTACAATTCAAAGCTTATTGTTAGTCCTTTGAGGATGAGAAGAGGCAGTTCCTTGATATTATATTTTTCTTTCACTATGTTTAATTTTCTAATTCCTTTTATCTTTTTTTCAAAAGATGCTGCTTTTCAGTAACTTGTTTATCTTCACTGATTTTCCTATGGCTCACAAAATTTTCTTTCCATTGATATACTTGTGACATGATCTTTACTCTTTATGACATTATATCCAAAATATTTTAGATGTACAAATAACTCTTTATTCCAATTTACACGTACCTAAAATCTCTTTGGGTTAACAACTTTTTATTAATGCCTCTTGCTCTTTATTATAAGGTTTATCTTATTAACACAATGAAACGGTGAGAAATTTATGGTCACATTTTACTAATGTGGAAACTGTACCAGAGTACAGTTCACTAACTATTCTGGTGATCATATTACTGAATATGTATGGAAAAGACCCAGAGAGACTCAGTGTGTTAGAGGTAAAATCTGGTCATAAAGGTCAAGCTGCAAAGTACATTCTTGAATCTCATCAGTCCGAAATAAATGTCACTAAAAATGATGACCTAGAAAAATTTGGTTTACAAATATATTATATATAGGTAGTGGGGACTGAATGCAGGGGTGTTCTACCACTGAGGTATGTCCCCACCCCAGCCCCTTTTATTTTTTATTATTTATTTTTTATTTGAGACAGGGATTTACTAAGTTGCTAGGGCTGGCCTTGAATTTGTGATCCTTTTGCCTCAGTCTCCCCAGTAGTTAGGATTATAGATGTGCAACATCATAACTGGCTTGGTTCATATTTTTAGCTCACTATATTCTTAAATTAACCATGTACATTTTTATAAATAATTTGTTATTAACACAACCAATAATTTTTCTCATTACAAAAGCCCAGCTAGATATGATAATATATACTGCACAATTTCATTTATATGAAGTTGTAGAACAGGTAAAACTAATTTATGATGATTGCAATTATAACAGAAAGTGTTGGTGGGGGTATGAGCGGAAAGGGGCATGAGGCAGCTTTCTAGGCTGATAGAAATGTTCTCTAGTGTTGGTTACATAATGTCCATACATTTATCAAAAGTCATTGAATTGTATACTTAAAATCTTACATTTGGTGCATAAACTTTATAATAATACAAAACCCTGGCTAGCTATTAAATAATATAGAAAGGTACATAATAGCATATGAAATAAAAAGAGGGATATAAGTTATAATATGCTTTATGAGAGTAGCTACATTAAAACAATCAAAATTAGAATCGACTTTTGTATACCAAGAAGACTAGAAAGAAATATATCCAAAATTTTAAGTGTTTTTATATGTAACAGATTTTAAATATGTTTATATATCTATATTTTCTACTTTATAAAATTAACATGTTACTATATTTTAATAAAATCATTTAAATCATGCATTCTTTTAATAACAAACATAGCTATAGTCTTATCAAAAAGGCTGAACCTAAATCTAATCAAGCTTTTTGCTCTCATTTCCAGTTTATAGGAAAAATGGCAGGAACAAGATTCATAGGGACCCATGCAGAAGCAATCACATTAGTCTAGAATGGGCAACATTCCTATATGAAAACTAACCTGGTTTCTTCAACAAGTCAATGGTAGGGGTGGGCAGGGAGAAGGAAACATTCTTTAGATCAATAAGGAATTAAGAGATAAAAAAACAAAATAAAATCGTGAAACTTGTTTAGTTCTTGAACAAGTGTAAGAACATTGTTTAGACAACCAGGGAAACTTTGAATATGAAGCAGATACTAGATAACTTTAAATAATTATTACCAGTTTAAATAAGTATAATTACGGCGCGCTATTATGTAAGAAATATTCTAATATATTTCAGAGACGGGTGCCAAAGCATTTAGGTAAAATAATGTCATAATACCTGTGACTTGCTTTACAATACCTCAGGAAAAAATTCTGTTAAGTTCACAAATCAAGTGTGACAAATGTCAGACCTGTTGAATCAGTGATGAAATGCTGATATTTTTTCCATAATTACAAGTTTTGGAGTTTTTGTGTTTGTACTGGAAGTTGAACCCAGAGGCATTCTATCTCTGAGTGACACCCTCAGCCCTATTTTATTTTTTTTTTGCGGTACCGGGGATTGAACCCAGGGGCATTCCTCTGAGCTACATCCCCGGCCCTATTTTTTATTCTTTATTTTGAAAAAGGGTCTCACTAAGTTGCGGAGGGCCTCACTAAGTAGCTGAGGCTGGCCGCAAACCTGGATCCTCCTGTCTCAGCCTCCCAAGTACTGGGATTACAGGCGTGCGCCACCATGCCCAGCTACAGGTTTTTAAAATAATAGCCACCTAGTTGCTAAGTGTTTAGTAAGGAGTATTTGATCTGTTTTTGCTCTCTTTATTAGTTTTTTAAAAGTTCTCTACAAAAGGGTTCCTACTTGCTCTGCAACTTATTCAAGAGTGTTGTATCTGCCCCAATTCACGGCCGTTCATACATTCATATGTACAACTCTTGGTCTTTTTTGCCCAAGGTTTAAGTACTAAAAATGAATAGCATGGTTCCTGCTATGCACAACTCAAGTTCCCACTGCTAGAGATGGAAGGAGGGGATTTTTCTTTTCAGAGAATAGGACAAATACAAGGAACGAATCAAAATGACTTTAATAGTTCCTTCCCATGTCTTGTACTTGGTATCCTTAAATTCAAAAGACTATGAAGCTGTTTGCAAAGAAAAGTTTTATCAAACGGAATTATTTTCTGCATCTTAATTTTTCTGAATCCACTAAGAGTACTGGGGCTTACGAGGATACTGAATAGCTGAAAAGTTGATTTAGTTTGAATTTAATAATTTAGTTCAGAATGCCTACCTACTGCGTTTATACCAGTAGAACAGTGGTTAGGTATTGTTCACACTTTAAAATTAGTAATAATGCTATTTTAAACATTAGGATTAATAAACATTTAATTTGGCCCTCTGTACATTATTTCATCTAAGGTTACTCAACGTAAAAGAAGTAGAAAAATTAAAGAAAACACTTGGGAGATTTTGCTTCAAGAAAAAACAATGTAGGAAATTTTAAAACTATATGCTTTATATATTTGTTTTTCAGTAAGATACTTTTTAATGAAAGATGAAAATAATCCTGTCCATTTTTTTGTTATTACAACAATAGAATAGCAGCTACCTGATACTTACTGATGATAAAACATACGAGCCATGCCCATTCTTTGCTTTTCTCCTCCTGACAGGACATCCTTCCAGTCCATGACAGCATCCCATCCTAAGACAAACAAATGTATGTGTTTAAAATCATTTATCTAGAGCCGGGTGTGGTGGCGCATGCTTGTAATCCTAGAACGTGGGAGGCTGAGACAGGAGGATTGTGGGTTTGTGGCCAGCCTCAGCAACTTAGTGAGGCTCTCGGCAACTTAGTGAGACCCTGTTTCAAAATAAAGAATTAAAAATAGGGCTGGGGGAGTAGCTCAGAGGTAGAATGTCCCTGGGTTCAATCCCCAGTACAGAAAAAAAAATCATTTGTTTAGCCCGGTGTGGTGGTGTGCATTTGTAATCCTAGTACTTGGGAGGCTGAGACAGGATAGCAGGTTCAAGTCCAGCCTCAGCAACTTATTGAGGCCCTGTTTCATAACTAAAGAATAAAATAGGCCTTGGGGGTGTAGCTCAGAGGTTGGATGCCCCTGGATTCAATTTCTAGTACCACAATAAATAGACAAACAACTAAAATCACTTTTAATGCTTACTTTTTCTATCCTGGACAAGTGATTCCTGGCATGTTCTAATTGTTAACATGAAGAACTTGGTATTTTATAGAACACAAGTTTGGATAAACCATAGAGCCTCATGTATAAGTATTTTTTTTTTTTTTTGCGGTACTGGGGATGGAACCCAGGGGCATTCTACCTCCAAGCTACACCCTCAGCCCTATTTTTTATTCTTTATTTTGAAACAGGGTCTAAGTTATGGAGGACCTCACTAAGTAGCTGAGGCTAGCTGCAAACCTGGATCCTCCGTATTGGTATTACAAGCGTGTGCCACCATGCCCGGATCTTATGATTACATTTCTATAAATAAATAGATATACACATATATAATATACACAGAAAAACACATCTGGAAGTGGAATTATAAACTCTAAATTTTCTAAATTATACATTTTTTATTTTCTACATTATACATTTATTTATTTTCTAAATTATACATTTCTATAATATATAAAATTTTATAAGACTATCTTACTTTTAGAATTAGAAAAAAAAGAAAAGAATGCTTACAAAACAAAACCACAGTACCATTCCTGCAGAGCCTTATTTTCATAGAAGAACGTGACTGCCAAAATTTGACAAATACTTTGGGCAATATTTCTAAATCTTGAGTGTTCGGGCCTAAATTCTTCCACTTGGAAAAATTCCAAACTCTTTGCCCTCATCTTCCTCCCTCAGCTGAATTTTCATCATTATTAAAATTTCTAAATAACTTGGTTAAAGGGAAAGAAAACAGCAAGTAGCATGTTCATTGTTTATGTGTACTGAGGGCCTGAGAAGCCAAATCATCAGAATAACCATTTGATCCTTGCTGATCTGAAGAATATGAGCTTCTGTTTAATATACAATGTTCAAAGCCCTTGATAGAATAAGATGGGATATTTGTTAAGCATGGAATGCATCTTTATGTTTCTTAGTGTTTTCTTCCTTTAAAATGTATCACTATAAAGTTCACTAGATTAAAAAAAGTCTAAACTTGCATATAAGCAACTAAAAACAGTGGTTACCTATTATTGGGCAGGCGATAACTGGATAGGCAGGAACAGGAAGAATTTTCTTGAGTATTTTTTAATACTTTTAAATTTTCTTTCCAAAAATTAAATAAAGAAATATAATAAAAGTAATATATTAAAAACAATCAAAGTTGGGTGTGGTGGCACACACCTGTAATCCCAATATTTGGGAGGCTGAAACAGGAGGATCCCAGGTTTGAGAATAGCCTCAGTAACTCAGTGAGACTTTCAGCAGCCTAGCCAGATCCTGTTTCAAAACGAAAAATAGAAAAAGGGCTGGGGTGTCGCTCAAGAGTAGAACACCCTTGACTTTAATCCCCAGCACCACACACACACACACAAATCAAAATTAAAGTATCTGGAGTATAAAGATTTTCTCTTATTTTTCACTGACACTCTTAATTCCACTCTCTAAAGGGACCACTGTTATTTTATTGGGTAAACTTCCAGAAAGTGTCTATATTTAAAAATATATAAGTATAATTTTATATTAGAAAAAAATCTTAAAATGCAATCTGATATAAAAATTTTGCTTCTAGAAGTTGTTGAAACAATACTTTCCCTATGACTTACAGCATTTCTGAAATATAAGTGCTAGTTTGAAAAATAGACTAAAATAGCTACACAGTGAAGAAATAAATATTCTAGGCTTAAAATAATCTTTCCTCTGCCCACTGAGGACAAGACACAAGAGAAAAGTATTTCAGTTGAAGGAAACTTCAACTTTTGCATATTTTAGTAAACTATGCCCTTTGTTCTATTAAATCCGAAGGGTTTCTTAGGCAATATTGCACAGTCACATAACACATAAATCAGAAACCTTAGTCATAATGTTGTCTCTGATGCTGACTTGGTGAGACTAAGCCAGTTAAGAAGAAAATTATTTTCCTGCTTCCTAGAGATGCACAAACTTCTTTGGTTCATGACCATTTGTTACCCCTTCTATTCTTTTCTATTTTGAAACCTATTTGATGGAATAACATGTAGTTCTTATTTACTAAGCAAAGGATTAGCTAGTCTAAGTAGAATTTTTGTAGACTTCTTCCAAATAAGCGATGTACTTGAAAATTGTTTCCCTGCTTGGCTTAAATGTTTCATGTCTAAGGATTAAGCAAGTAAAACTGGTTTCTTTGAAAAATTTTTATGTGTAAGGATATAGCAATTCTTATTAGGGTCTAAAAAAGCTAGCAGGTAGCATAGAACAATAGCATACCCTAGCACTGAACACTGACTTTCAAGTAGGATCTGTGTTTGAATTCCTATTCTACCACTTGTTGTGGGACCCTGGGTGAGTTACTAACCTGAATTTAATCTGTGAAATGGGGACAGTAAAACCTGTATCATTGGACTATTATAAATATTAAAGTAGAATATGTAAATTGCCTTCTTTGGTATATTCTGCACAGTAAATACTTAATAAAGCATAATAATTACTATTAAATAATTAAGGTTGAAGCATTCTTTTCTTTTACAGGGAAAAGAACACACAAATATTATTATATCCCTAAGTAATGGGAGTGTTAGACTCTAGGCTTGGAACATGCTTTTTTTTTTTTTTTTTGTGGTACCGGGGATTGAACCCAGGGGCATTCTACCTCCGAGCTACACCCCCAACCCTATTTTTTATTCTTTATTTTGAAACAGGGTCTCACTAAGTTGCGGAGGGCCTCATTAAGTAGCTGAGGCTGGCCGTGAACCTGGATCCTCCTGTCTCAGCCTCCCAAATACTGGGATTACAAGCGTGTGCCACCACGCCCAGCTGGAACATTCTTAAAAGTAGTTTTAAGCTGGGCATGGTGGCCCATGCCTATAATCCCAGTACTTGGGAGGTTAAAATAGGAGGATTGAAGGTTCAATGCCAGGCTCAGCAACTTAGTGAGACCCTTGGCAACTTAGCAAGAACCTGTTTCAAAATAAAAAATAAAATATGGTTTGGTATAGCTCAGAGGTAGAATTTCCCTGTGTTCAATCCCTAGTTCCCCTCCCCCACACATACAAATAGTTCTAGAACTTCTTTATGATTTTTGAAAGAATATAATATTCATTGCTAATTTTAGATTTCTATTAGGATCACTGTATTTCAAGCCTACTCAAAAGAATTTGCCCAAGGTAAACATGTAGCAGTTACTGCCACAGTATTTTGTAATGAAGAAGGAGTTGACCACATGAGACAAAAAGACAATATGATTTTTCTATATAGTAGAAATTATAATCACCATGAAATAAATATAATAGCATCTCTTGCTTGCTTCACTTGCTTATTATAAGGATAAAATAATATATATGGAATTGCTATGTAAAATAAGAAATACCATCACACAAACACAAAATATCAATAATATAACTAGTATCTATTCATTTTCATATATTCCTGTGCCACTGTGCTAAATGTTTTATACATAGTCTTATTTAATCTTCACAAAAACTTACCAAGAATATTTATCCTCTTTACAGTTAAATATACATAGAGTAGTGAACTCTGAATTCAAAGCCCATGTTCTCAATCTCTGTACTCTACTGCCTCTTCTAACAATGCAAATAGGACCTGGAACTCAGGCTTATCTTAGTAGTTTTTCTAGAATATCAAATTATGTGATCTGTTAAATTATGTGACAGTGTGATTATTAGAAGATAATTCTTATTAAAGCTCATTTGCATAATGTTAATTCTACTCTTTTAGAAGCGTCATCTGAAAAACAATACAGAAGTGACTATATGTTATCTAATTCTCTATGTGCTGTTTGAGAGAAAAATTTATTGGTAAAATTGTGGGACTGAAAATGAAAAAGAAATTCTCAAATTATTAAATTTAATGTAAGCTGAGAGCTTGACAGGCAAATATTTCTGACATAGACATGACATACATCTAAAATAGCAAATGACTCAGGGACATGTGTACATTTGAATATAAAAGAAAAAACTAAGCTGAGCGTGGTGGCGCACACCTGTAATCCCAGTGTTTGGGAGGCTGAGACAGGAGGATCACAGGTTCGAGGACAGTCTCAGCAATGTAGTGAGACTCTCAGCAACCTAGTGAGACCCTGTTTCTAAATAAAAGAATAAAAAGGAAGGGGGGTGTAGCCTGGAAGTAGGATGCCCCTGGGTTCAACCCCCAGTACCACAAAAAAAAGAAAGAAAGAATCCATTTTAAAATGTTAGCTGTAGTGTCATGGAAGTTTGAAACGAGCTTGGTATGCCGTATTAAAGATAACACATGTAGAAAATAAGGTGTCAAGAATGAAACAGCAATAAAACTCTATCTGTGCACTTACGTGCGTACATTCCAATAACAGCATATATTCAGATAAACCACAAATTAAATACATACCCATGTATTTTTAATAAAATTAAATGTATTAAAAAGAATGACGGACTGTACCTCCTTCTCTTTGAACTATGTGATAGAGGTGGACATTGTGTAGAATACGTTCCAAATCGTGGTCCGTGTAACCCTTCTCATGCATCTCATCCACTGAGTCAGGATAAATGACTTGGTCCCGAAGACTTCCAAGAGACATATAGGGCCTGTAAAACACCAAGCACACAGAATCCCAGTGCTAAGTCACCGTAGCTGACTCGGCGCCATCCTGGTGGTCTCTACATTTACAGGATAATATTTAGTACCTGGGGATGAGTACGTCTCTCTCTCAGGCAGTCCAAAATAATATCCTGAAATGTTTATGTAAAAACTTAGTGAGACAGCCGGGTGTGGTGGTGCACACTTGTAACCCCAGTACTTGGGAGGCTGAGACCGGAGGATTGCAGGTTCGTGGCCAGCCTCAGCTACTTAGTGAGGCCCGCTGCAACTTAGTGAGAACCTGTTTCAAAATAAAGAATAAAAAATAGGGCTGGGGGTGTAGCTTGGAGGTAAAACGCCCCTGGGTTCAATCACCAGTACCTCAAAAAACAAAAACAAACAAACAAAAAAACTTAGTGAGACACAGACAAAAGAAAAACTTCTACAAGAAAACATTTGACATTTTCAGCAGAGAAACACATACTTTGTTTCATGGTATTTGACAAAGATTGCTTCCCTACTTCATCTAAAATTATTTGGGTTAAACATCATAAAATTTGAGATTTTGATTCACTACTGTAAACAAACAAAATGAAAAAAACATTCTAAATAAGGAAAATACAAATTAAAATGACACTGAGTTTCTTGCTTATCAACAGGTTGATAACTCACTCCACGAGCAGCCCTATGGGGAAATAGGTGCTCTCACACTATCATGAAAATGCAAAATGTTACAATCCCTTTGGTGGAGATCTGCCAAACTGACATATCACTTGCCCTTCGACCCACTTCTGGGCACTTAAACTGAAGATTCCTCCTCCTCCTCCTTTCTCCCTAGGGATTGAACCCAGGGGTGCTGAGCTACACCCTCAGCCCTTTTTATTCTTATTTTGAAACAGGGTCTCACGAAGTTGCCTAGGTTGGTCTCAAACTTGCCATCCTCCTGACTCAGCCCCCCAAGTCCTGGAATTACAGGTGTGTGCCACTGCACCTGGCTCTTAAGATACACTACTAAAAATACCAAAAATAAAAAATGCGTAAGGTTATCCATTACAGCATTATTTGTAATAACAAAATATTGTAAAACAACTTAAATGTCCCTGCAAAGGAGACTGAATAAACTATAGGACATCTACTATGTAGTTATAAAATAGGATGTAGGATGAGGAAGACCCCTGTGAATGGATACAGAGTGATTTCCATGATACAGTGTTACATTGAAAAAGAAAATACAAATGTAGACATAGAGCAGGATTTCTAAACAGCAGGATTAACACGTTGAACCAAATAATTCTTTATTGCCAAGGGCTAGCCTATGTATTGTAGGATGTTTAGTAGTATACCTGGTCTCTATCCACCAGATGTCAGTAGCACCCTCCAGTGGTGACCAAAAAACAGTCTCCTGATATTGCCAAGTGCCCCTGGGGGACACAATCGTACCCACCTGAGAACCACTGATAAACAGTGGTAAAAAACACTGCATGTAACAACAATTTAAAAACAAAATAAAATACACATATATCTGGTTATATCCACAGAAGAAAACAGGGGAAGGGCAAACCAGAAATTAGTGAAATGGGTTAACTGAGGTGGTTGAAAACAAGGCTGAATGGACGAGGGAGGGAATGAGCTCTCTGTCCTTTCTATGTAATGCTTTTACTTTTAGAATCATGTTAAATGTTACTGTTTGATAAATAAATAAAATTAAACCAAAAAGAATGAAGAAAGAAATCCTAAAATTGAGTACAAATGAAAACAAATTAACTAAGAACTAACTGAATAATGTATCACATAGAAAAAAACATAAACACAGGGGAAGGGTGGGGGTAAGAATGTAGGAGTGGAGAAAATAAATCCTGGCAACTTGAATTCGGCTACATCATTTTTATAAAAGACACACACCCAGGCGGGGTGTGGTGGCACACACTTGTAATCCCAGTACTTGGGAGGCTGAGACAGGAGGATCCAGGTTCGCCGCCAGCCTCAGCTACTTAGTGAGGCCCTCTGCAACTTAGTGAGACCCTGTTTCAAAAAAAAGAATAAAAAATTAGGGCTGGGGGTGCAGCTCGGAAGTAGAAGCCCCTGGGTTCAATCCCCGGTACCACAAAAAAAATTTTTTTTGAAATAGGGTCTCACTAAGTTGCTGTGGGTCTTGCTAAGTTGCTGAGGCTGGTCTCAAACCTGTGATTCTCCTGTTTCCGCCTCCCAAGTACCAGGATTAAAGGCATGTACCACCATGTGCCCAGCAGGTATGGAAATTTATATCATGAAGCCTCTTAACTATAAGACAATGCAAAATATATTTTTGTAATACTTCATTTCTTAATTTTTAAAGTCTAATAATAATGTCTTAAATACACACTCCTGAAATTTAAAAAATCAAAACCAAATTAAAAAAACATGATTTTCAGCTTCTGTTTTTAATTCAATCAGGATGGGACTTCAATAAAATGACAAATCATTTTACGATGCTAAAAATAACTGCAAATATACCCGCATCATTTGCTACTTGATCTATTATTAAAACAAAATGATGAGAGTATGAAAATTGCTTACTTTGGAAACGGATTTGAATAAGAATGCTAATGACACTATATAAATATTTCATAAAATGTTATCTTAAGGACTCACCAAATACTGTTCAAAGTTTCATTTTTCTGTGAATTAATATTTTATGATCATGTGAAATAATAAAAACAACACATTTATATATATTTAGTGAGATACAGAGCAACTAAGGATACTTAATTAGGTTGTATTCATATAGTGATTTAAAAATATGATTATAAAACTAAAATCACCACTGAATTATCTGGAAAGACTGTAAGAAGATTTGGGATGATGCTGTCAGTTTGAAAGTGCAAGGAAATGGGAGACCCTGTATCTAATGCATACATGATTAGTTTGCATGTGGTTCTCTTTCCAGTTCAAAGACCTGGGATTGAACAGTTTTAGTGAGCTCAAGTTCCTCTTGTCTTACCAAAGTTATATATAATAGGTAAGCATTTAGCCGGGCGTGGTGGCGCACGCTTGTAATCTCACTACTTTGGGAGGCGGAGACCGGAGGATCTGGGTTCGCGGCCAGCCTCAACTTGCTCTCTCTCTCTCTTTCTCTCTCTCTCTCTCTACCTAGTGAGGCCCTCCGTAACTTCGTGAGACCCGGTTTCAAAATAAAGTATAAAAAAATAGGGCTGGGGGTGTAGCGCGGAGGTAGAACACCCCTGGGTTCAATTCCCGGTACAGCAAAAAAAAAAAAAAAAAAAAAAAAAAAAAAAAAAAAAAAAA
>PVJS01049345.1:0-14697 GCA_004027185.1 Glis glis | reverse complement strand
CATCTCTCTCTCTCTCTCTCTCTCTCTCTCTTAGCATTGTTTATCTGAAATTCCAGTTTAACTGGGAGTCCTGATTTTTATTTGGCAATTCTATCATAGGGTCAGGACTAGGTTTCAGAGTAACCGTCTGCTGTAATCTATGAGACTTAAGTCATCTTGAGTTTCCTAGTCACTGCCACCCTCTTTCCATTATTATCTTTGTTTTCTGTGTACCAGGCACTACCTACCGAATCACTCTGTGTGTGTTGTGGCTGTGAGTGGGGGTCTCATGAGTGGAGACCCACTCCTGAGTTCTTCTTTGCTCCCAAGAAAGAATTTAAGGGAGACTCCAGAATGGTGCATTGTATAAGCAAGAGGATTTCTTGCAACAGTATGCCTTCAAAGGAGACCAAGGATGGGTCTCAATCAAATGGTCAGAGGCCCCGGAAAGAAGTGCTGACATCTGCTTATGTCAAACTTCAGTTCCTGATTCTTTGAGGGGTTCTGAGGTCGTCTGATTGACAGGACTGAGTGGCAGAGGGGCTCACACATTAATTTTGGCCACTGCACACGGCTTACCCATAACCACCCAAGCGAAGGGGGGGAGCAAAACCACAATGCCAATGATATGTTCAAAGCATTATGATGAGGTAGGGGTCACTTGAGGTTATTCTGGGTCCCTCGCTGCACAAGTGTGTCCAAGGGCATTTCCCTAAAATCTCAAAAGAGGAAGTTCTAATTCTTAGTTTTAGTCACAAGTTAACTACATTTGGGTGGGTTTAACGGAGAGTCTATTTAGGGGTGGTTCTGGGCTTGACCCAGAGTGTGGAAGGGTATGTGGAATTTTTTCTTTTTTTTTGTGGTACCAGGGATTGAACCCAGAGGCGGTCTACCTCTGAGCTACACCCCCCTGGCCCTATTTTTTATTCTTTATTTTGAAACTGGGTCTCACTGGGTTGCGGAGAGCCTCACTAAGTAGCTGAGGCTGGCCGCGAACCCAGATCTTCCAGTCTCTGCCTCCCAAGTACTGGGATTACAAGCGTGCGCCACCACGCCCGGCCTGTGGAAATGTTTAAGTGTTTAAAGTCTGCCTATTTATGGGAAAGCCTGAGCCATCTGGGAAGGTGGAAGTCCTTAGGAGGTAGAAATCCCTGAGGGAACATTTAGCAACCTGCTTCTTAGCACTGTGCCAGGGTGGGATTTCAGCAGCACGCCTCCCAGACCACCTGACCTGTGCACCTCACTTACATGAGTTTGTCCAAAGTGCTTAGAATAATAGTTCTAGTAGCAGGTGGTAGGTACTCAGTGACTATTAGCCATGATTATTATGGTCGTTATTAATAATCACTATATCCCAATTCCCTACATATGGCCCAGCCCAGAGGAAGGGCCTCAGGAAATGGTCACCATAGAAACAAAGGACAGAGAATGAAAAGTCCTCACGGTGACCTGAAGTCCTTGCATGGTCTAGCCCCAGCCTGCCTCTCACCAACTGATTTTGCAGCCATGCTGGCCCCTCCATTTGGAAAACATGCAAATCCAGTTTCCTCTTTGCATACCCAATTCCTTCTGCTGCCTCTGAGCCCATTGAACATCTAGGCCTACCCTTAAATGACACCTGGAGAGGTCTTAGCAGACACATTTGCATTGTCTAAACTGTCTTCCTCCTTTATTATAGCACCCTGTTCTTCTTCCTCATTGCGTGTAGCATGGTTGATACTTATATGTTAGCATATGCAATTATTTGTTTAATGTCATCTTTCCCAACTCAGTTATAATGTGTGGTGGGGGCGGTTACCTTGACTCTCTTGTTCACCAAGCGGGATGCTTGAGGCACCCATATACACTCAAATGGCTGTTGCCCCAGGCATGGTGGCACACACCTTTAATCCCAGTACTTGGGAGGCTGAGACAGGAGGATGGCAGTTTCGAGGCCAGCCTCAGCAACTTAGCAAGA
The DNA here is from genome assembly GCA_004027185.1 of Glis glis. Classification (NCBI taxonomy): domain Eukaryota; kingdom Metazoa; phylum Chordata; class Mammalia; order Rodentia; family Gliridae; genus Glis; species Glis glis. Next base: position 12,761 of record PVJS01049345.1, on the reverse strand, counting down.
TTCTCAGTAACTTAGCGAGAAGACCCTGATTCAAAATAAAAAGGGCTGGGGATGTAGTTCAGAAATAGAATAGCCTGGGTTTAATCCCCAGTTCAAAAACAAACAGACAAAATACCTGCTCACACTCTCTTTTTGAGTGCAAATCTTGCTCTAGCGTTTGCTTTTCTGAACAAATCTTATTTTCCTAAATAAATCTCTACTAGTGCCTCTTAAAAAAAACAAACGAACAAATAAATGGCTGTTGCATAAATAAATAAGTGGATTAAAATATCTTGGCAAGATAACCTCTACTTTGAACCTGAGCATGTTTAGATTGGCTCAAGCCATAGGGCCACCCTGAAAAAGAGTGACATCCATCTCACCCAAGCCACATGCTAGAAGTGGGGAGCACAGTTCCCTTAAAATGAGATCGGGGTACTGCTACCCTGAGGGAAGGGGAATGGCCAATTTTTAAAAAGAGCCAACATGTAACCTATTCTATTCTCCTCTGGGGAAGGAGCAAGTGGGCGAGGGTTGAGATATCGGCCGGCGACATCCCCTCTCCACCCTGTCAGAAATTGCCCCTTCCTCCCTTTCTACACCTTGTAACAGCTGTACTTGGCAAGAGACCTAACCCCAAGGGGCCGTTATTTAGAGACCCAGGTATGTTATTAAGAACATCAGTTGCTGTCCCGGTCTGTAGTGTAGCCTCACTCCACGGAGCAGGCAGAACCATTTGTCTTGCTACTCAAAGGCCCTAGGGTGCTGATCTTTTATAATTCTCCAATCTACGTCTCATGGATCATCTGTCTCCTCCTGGGACTCAGGCTGCGAGTGGCCACTCATCACTACTCTGGCATCTGCCTCTCGCAGATCCTCGCTGTCCGCCTCCTTCCCTTGCTTCTTGTCTGCTCAGGTTTGTGAAGCCAGATGACAAAGATGGTTAGAACCACGAGCCCGTTTGGTTTATGGATTTGAGCCAGGAGGCTGAGCATAGGAGACCAAGGCCTCCAGGCCTCGTCTAGAGAAAAACGCTCTGCTTTCATGGGCTTCGTCGTTCCTGGTTAAACTCTGCGATGGTTAATTTTATGTGTCAACTGGGCTGGGCCCCGGGGCCCCAGATATTTGGTTAAACATTATTCTGGATGTTTCTGTGAGGATGTTTTTTTGAATGAGATTTGTATTTACATTTGGCCTTTGAGTCAAGCATATTACCCTCCATGTTGTGGGTGGGCCTCGTCCAATCAGTGGAAGGTCTGCATGAACAAAACACTTGATCTCCCCAAGCCAGAAGGAATTCAGCCAGCTGACAGCCTTTGAACTTAACCAGGAGCATGGGCGCTCCTCCTGGGCTCATCAGCCTGCAGGCCCACCCTGCAGATTCTGGATTGCCAGTCTCCATAATCATGGGAGTCAATTTCTTAAAATAAACCTCTTTCACTCAGCACAGTGGCACATGCCTTTAATCCCAGCTACTTGGGAGGCTGAAGCAGGAGGATCACAAGTTCAAGGCCAGCCTGGGCAACTTAGTGAGAGTCTGTCTCAAAAAAAAAGTATATATAATATATGTATGTATGTACGTATGTATGTATATATACATGCATATATATATGGAGCTGGGGATATAGCTCAGTGATAGTGTACCCCTGGGTTCAATCGTCAGGACTGTAAAAAGAAACAAATGAACAAACCAATGTGTATAGATAGACACACATCTTGCTGATTCTCTGGAGAACCCTGACGAATACAGACTATTAGAAGTTTTTCTTTGAGGCCAGGCGTGGTGGCACGCGCTTGTAATCTCGGTACTTGGGAGGCTGAGACCAGAGGATCCGGGTTCGCGGCCAGCCTCAGCTACTTAGTGAGGCCCTCTGCAACTTAGCGAGACCCTGTTTCAAAATAAAGAACAAAAAATAGGGCTGGGGGTGTAGCTCGGAGGTAGAATGCCCCTGGGTTCAATCTCCAGTACCGAAAAAAAAAAAAATAAAAAAAGAAGTTTTTCTTTGGAAGTGTTGGAGTCCCAGAGTTAGGTTTATAATTCAAGTTGGTGGCGTCGTTCTGGAATGAAGGATAATATCCTGATAAAGCACATTTGAGATATGTGGACAGTCAGAAGCGCAATGTAACTACTAAGCACTGTGCGTATCGGATGCCCCTCACCTGTACTTAGTCCTGACCTGCACCTGTGCAGGTGGGGCTCAGGCATGAACTGGGGATGGGAGGGGGTCAGGGGTAAAGGGAAGTCCACAAAAGGCATGGGGCTGTCAGCTTCACATATCTCATCTGCTTTTATTTATTTATTTATTTATTTCCTTATTTATTTGTGGTACCGGGGATTGAATCCAGGGGCGTTCTACCTCCGCGCTACGCCCCCGGCCCTATTTTTTATGCTTTATTTTGAAACTGGGTCTCACGAAGTTACAGAGGGCCTCACTAAGGAGAGAGAGAGAGAGAGAGAGAGAGAGAGAGAGAAAGTGTGAGAGCTGAGGCTGGCCGCGAACCCGGATCCTCCGGTCTCCGTCTCCCAAAGTACTGGGATTACAAGCGTGCGCCACCACGCCCGGCTTCCCTGTAGTCAATTTCTATGCCATCAGTACCCTTTACACCTCTGCAGTCCTCCTCGTTGCCTCCCATTGGGCTTTAAGAGTTTCTTAAGTCTTGACTTTGGAAGCTTGGGTGCCCTGGACATCACTGTTTAGGAAACAGCCAGTAGTTGACTTAGCGGCTAGGCTGGTGGGTCACGTGACCTGACTCTCAGGCCCATCATGAGACTTAGGCAAGTCGTTTGACCTCACTGAGATCATTTCTCTCACCTGCCAAGTGGGAATTGTCATGTTTAACTACAGGCCGTTGGCAGGATTCAGTGACACCGAATATTAAAAGTGCATATCCCAGCACGTAATTGCTCAATAAATAGCTTGTCGATAATGTGGTTGTTATTATCAATACATGGCTGGTTAATATTGTGGTTGTTACCTAATAATAATGAAGACACATCATGAAATATAGGTTTAAAAGCCCCAGTTCTTTTATTTATTAGTCCTAATGGACTAGTCTATGAAGAACAATTCTGTTTGTTTCTTCATTGTTTGTAGGGATGCATTTAGGAATTAAAGGAATATTTGGGTGGGTAAAGTACTTTAGATTTAATTATGATTTACTTTATCCATTGAGATACTTTGCTTTCTGCATGTGTGTAATAGTTGTATTAAAATGTGAATTTTATTGGCATCTTCATTTGAATTTACACATTAAATTTAGCTCAAGCTTTGGAGTTTTGCAAAAAAAAATTGCGGTTGTTATTATTTTAGACTAGCCACTGATGACCTCCTATGGGGCAGAACACCAGGGCTCCGTGGCTGCAGAGGCTCTCAGGGTCCCTGATAATCCCAAGTCGAATAGAGAATTTGAGCTCAAGGGCCATCTTGGATGAAATTGCCTATAAGCAGAGTCCTTTCTTGTCCCATTTCTTGAATCCTTTATTGTACAGTATTTCTTCAGACCAAATTGCCCAATCCAGTAGCTTCTAGTCACATGTAACTACTTAAATTAATAAAAATTAAGTAGAACTAAAATGACAGTTTCTCTGTCACACTAGGCACATTCTCAGTGCTCAATAGCTATGTGTGCATACAGCTAGACTTCAGGAAAACACACGCATGCACACATGCACACATGCACACACAAAAACAAGAAACCCAGTTAAATTTGGATGCCAAGCTGGGTGTGGTGGGGCACGCCTGTAATCCCAGTACTTGCGAGGCTGAGACAGGAGGATCACAGGTATGAAGACAGCCTCAGCAAGTAGTAAGACTCTCAGCAAGTAGTGAGACCCTGTTTCCAAACAAACAAACAAAGAAACAAACAAACAAAAGGCTGGGGATGTAGGACAGAGGTAGAATGCCCCTTGATTCAATCTCCAGTGACACACACACACACACACACACACACACACACACACACACACACACACTGGATTTCAAATCAAGTATGTTCCAACATATTTATATTAAAAAATCATTTGTTGTTTATCTGAAATTCAGTTTAACTGGGCATCTGCATCTTACCTAGCAATCCCAAGATAGTGGCTGCCATCTTGAAGGGCAGAGGTATGGAACGTTCCCAGAGGTGCAGAGCTTTCTGTTGATGGTGCTGATGCAGGACCTTTATGGTCAACTTGTAGTCCATGAACCCTACCTGTTACTTTGCTCTTCTGTCCCACAGCACGTCATTGGCATGCAGAACACAAATATCCCAAACTATCCTAACAAAGTTCTTGGCCTTTGAAACAGATAATACTAATTATTCCAATTCTTTTTCATCCAATGGATTGAATTTAATTCATCCACTTAGGCTTTTGTTCGTCCATCTCTTTTCTTCTCTAGCTCTTGTCTATGTCACTTAACACCCTCTTGTCAGTTCCTGCATGATTGTAGGGGCTTACTGTTTCTTTTCAGTCTTCATTTTCTTCATCTGAATAGTGACCCTAGCCTCCTGAAGCACTTAAATATGTTTACAATTATTCATTTTGGCTGTAGAAAGCCCGCCCTATTCTCAATAAGAATAAGGAGAAAATGATTTTTCTCCTTAAAGCCCCAGTCCTCTCAATTCAATTGTACATTGAGTGTGTAGTTTAAGCTCTTTGGCTTAGAATATACCAAGTATCCCAGACCTAACACGTACGAAACCCTTAGTCAATACATGGTGGAGTGAGTTTGCTTCTCAAACTTACTAACATTGAGCGTTCTGTGGGCAGATTTCAAATTCCATTTCGTTTCTCTACCTGCCTTGGTATTGGATCATTTTACAATAAATCATAACACAATTCCACGTCCTTCAGCCCTTGCTTCTTGCATTGTTCTGGAATTTGTCACATGTCCATGTAAAGTCACTGCAGCCCGTTCCTGGCCCTCTCTGGATGACATTTCTGCAACTGGGAGCTCAGGACACAGTGGAAAGCCATTGGTCTCCTTGAAAAACACTATGTACATGCTGGGCTTTTTCTCTGATTTCATTTTCTTTTTCTATCTCCCCCCTGCTGGGCACAGTTTGATTGAAAGCAAATCCTGGTTTTGCTAATGTCATAACAATGCTTCATTTCCCACAAGAAGGAGCAACGACAAAAAAGTCTAAATCTGACAAGTGGTACTGGGTTTTGTCTTCCCAGAGCACTAGCCTGGTTGATTACTGAGCTCATATTCTGGAGAAATAAGGGCTATAGCTAGATGCCCTCCAACAGCATGATTCTGAGTTTTTCGATATTGGGACTCTGACCATAGTAATCTCGACTAGTGGTTCTCAACCCTGGCTACATGCTGGAGTCACCTGGGGAACTTTTTAAGCATATACATTCCCAGGCCTTCACCCCGAAGTTTCTGATTGACCAAGTTTTGAGTGAGACCTCAGCACTGGTCTTTAAAATGTCCTGGGTGATTTGGTTACGCCTCTGGGGTGGAGAACTGCTTGTCTACACTCTACGATGAGGCCAATACCTGATTCAGGCAAGTAAACATCTCAGCCTGCTGCTGAAGGTGTGACGAGACAAGGGAAGTCATCTTTGCTGAGTCCCTGGCACTGGGATGTGTGCCTTTCAATACAGGGTCCCATTGAAGTTTCACTACGACCTTGAAGACTGTGCATCGGGTTGAAGAGTGTCTCGGCCAACCCCAATTCATGTCCACCTAGAACGTGATGCGAAGGTGATCTTATCTGGAAATAGGGTCATTGCAGATATCAAGTTTCTAGGAGGTCACACTGGATTAGAGTGGGCCCCAGATGCAATGAGTGGTCTCCTTTTATGAAGAGAAGAAGATGCATAGAGATACACACCGAGCAGACCATGTGAAGACAGACATAAATATTGCTGGGATGCATCTAAAAGCTAAGGAATACCCAGGATTGCCTGAAAATACCAGAAGCAGAGAAGAGGCAAGGAAGGATCCTTTTCTAGAGCCTTCGGAGGGAGCATGCCCTGCCAACACCTGGATTCCAGACTTCAGGCCTCTAAACTGAGAATCTATTTCTGCTGTTCTAGGTCACCTGGCAGATGAGACTTTGTTATAGCAAGCGTAGGAAGCTAATACAGGTTTGTATTGTTGCCAATTGACAGATGAGAAAACTGAGGCGGGAGGAGGGATGCAAAGAAGGTAGAAGTGAGCCCACCACCGGCATTTACACCAGAGTAGGGAAGCATCAGGTGCTGTTTGAGAGCTCTGGAGACAGGCAGACCTGGGCAGCATCTCGCTACTTACTACCCACATGACCTCGGACAAGTCTCTTAGTCTTTCTGAGCCAGTGTCCTCATCTTCAAATTAGAGTTTTGGGGGGAAGTTAATGAGAAACTGCAGGAAAAACACCTTGACTTGCACGTGGTACCCACTCACACATGGAACCTGTTATTATTGTCAGCACTGAAAGTAGACGAAGTGGCTGGGATGCTCCCAAGAGAAGGAGGAATCAGAATTTACTTATGGTTTTGAGCTAAAGCTTCATCCCTTCACGTGGTTTCAATTGTTTGGGTCAACAGTCAACTGGAGGGAAGGGAAGAGGGTCTTGAGCACCCCCTAGAGGTGAGAGCAGGTAACAGGCTGTGTGAGCAGGCCAGGGAAGGAGAGGGGCTGGAATAGTCTATGGAAAGAAGACTGGTTCCCTGGGATCAGAGGGGGCTGGACTTGGAATTCTAGGTCGACGAGTTGTTTTAGACAGACAGACAGACAGACAGACAATAAGGCAATCAATTGAAACTTGAATTGCCTAGGTGTAAGGTTCTGGCAGTTTGAATGGGAAAGAAAAATGGAAGATTAGAGATGTTATAGAAAAGATCTGTTGGCAGAATGAACACAGGGATTCTGAGAAACCAAAGGGTTGGGTTTCTAGCCTGAGAAAATGGAAGAAAAAATTATTCTGCTCTTAGAAATGAGTTAGTTAGAAGGGACACCCAGTTTGAGGTTGCAAAACAAAAGAAAATGAGTTTTGGGGTTGTTATTGTTTTTCCCCCCCAGTGATGAGGATTGAACCCAGGACCTCACACATGCTGGGCAGCCATGTTATCACTGAGCTATACCGCAGCCCAAGAAAACAGGTAAACAAACAGGCCAAATTTGAAGGAATTTAGAGTCAAGAAATCTGCATTCTTGTGCTAGCTGTGCCAAATGTTACCAACAAATCCATCACACAATCCTTCTGAGCCCCAGCTCCTGGATCTTTAAGAATTGAGGGCACTGTGTTAGATCAGAGTAAGCCAACGGGTGGCAGATGTGGTGTGTTAATTCTACACGAAGTTTTACATTTTAATTAGCTACCAACATTCCTGAGATTTTATACAAAAGCCCAGGTTTGTGACTCCAGCAGTTGGATGAGGCTGGGCAGTAGCTGCTCCCTTTAGATGGGACACACGGTGGTATTTTCTCACAGCCCCCACCCCGCCCTATTGTCTCCCTGGTGCTCAGTTGAGCATCAGTTGCTGACTGCCATCTCCATCCAGCCTGCTTTGCATATTTGGGTTACCTTCCTGGGTCCCCTAGGCAACTGAGTTTGGGATACACCATAGTTTGAATGTGTCCCCCAAGGGGAATTAACACCCAATGCAATAGTATTGAGAGGGGGACCTTTCAGAGGTGATTAATGTCTTTATAGCAGGAGCCGGTTCATTACTGCAGGACTGGGTTTGTTATCAGTGTGAGTTCAGTTCTCTGATGCTCTCTCACACTCTCTTCCCCTTCCACCTCCCAACATGGGACAAAGGAGCACAAATGCTCGAGGCAGAGTGGCTGCTTCCATTCTGAAATTTCCAGCCTCCAGAGCTGTAAGAAACAATCTCTGGGGCCGGGCGTGGTGGCACACGCTTATAATCCCAGTACTTTGGGAGGCGGAGACCGGAGGATCCGGATTCGCGGCCAGCCTCAGCTCTCTCTCTCTCTCTCTCTCTCTCTCTCTCTCTCTCTTTCTCTCCATGTCTCTCTCTCTCTCTCTCTCTACTTAGTGAGGCCCTCCGCAACTTCGTGATACCCGGTTTCAAAAGAAAGTATAAAAAATAGGGCGGGGGGTGTAGCGCAGAGGTAGAACGCCCCTGGGTTCAATCCCCAGTACCGCAAAAAAAAAAAAGACAATCTCTGCTCTTTATAAATTACCCTGTCTTAGTTATTCTGTTATAGTAATACAAAGCAAGACAAGCTTCCTGGATTAGATGCTCCTTAACGTCCCTTCCAGGTTAGTAGGTCCATGTCTTACCTCCATATTCAGTTGGCTGTACAAGTCCAGTGAGAAGTCAAAGTTTCTAGTACATATTTGGGAATTATCCAAGTAGAGGTGATAGGTAAACTCTTGAGCCACTCCATGGGTGTAACTGTAGAAAAAAGAAAAGAGAACCGAAGGCAGAACATATTTACCCATGGCTAAGGATGGTTAAGGTTAAGAACATGAAGATGGAAGGTAATAGAACGGGAATATTCAGATGGATGGTAATAGAATGGGAAATTTTAGATGGATAGAAATAGTGCAGGATGTTGAAGCAAAAAGAAAAGTCTCAAGGGGACCTAAATGTCAAAGACAATTCAGGAAAGCTAGAGACAGTGCAGTAACTATAGCAATGGCCGACAGACACATGTGTTCATTTTATGCTTGCAGCAACCCAGCGCGGGGGGCATGGTAAACTTTCCCATTTCACAAATGAGGGCTCTTAAAGTTTGGATACCTTGCCCAAAGTCACATAGAACAAGAAGAGACTTCTTAGAATTAAGAGTCATATAGAATTCCATCAATTCTTGGAAACCTAGAACTAGTAGAACATGTCACTCATTTTCAAGCAAGGAGTTCTCAAGGACAAAACACAATCCATCCAAGAGTCGAGGGCAAAAGAAAGCAAGGGAGCAATTAGTACACATTGTTCATGAGAGATAACCAACCTGAGAAAGACAACCGATGGACGTATTTTCAAGTCTCCAGTTACTGACCAGACATGTGATTTTTCTAACTGAACATTTGGGTAATTTCTGAAGACGCCAGGCTTTTCTTCCCCTTTTGATTGATAGTTGATGACATTGTCCCATGTCAGATCTTTGTGTCATGTGAGTGTTTGTGTGACTTGCTTTGTGCCACTGGGTTTTCTCTTCCTTTCTAACATCATTATGAAGGTAAGAGTCCAACCAGAAAACGGTACTCTCAGCATTTTGGACAGAAAGAATTTTTGTGTGTATGTGGTACTGGGGATTGAACCCAGGGGCATTCTACCTCCGAGCTACACCCCCAGCCCTATTTTTTATTCTTTATTTTGATACAGGGTCTCAATAAGTTGTGGAGGGCCTCACTAAGTAGCTGAGGCTGGCTGTGAACCCAGATCCTCCTGTCTCAGCCTCCCAAGTACTGGGATTACAAGCATGTGCCACCACACCCGGCTTGGACAGAAAGAATTTAATGCAGGGTATTGTCTGCACAAGGGAAGGAAGAGCTGAGAAGCCAGACAGAGATCAGTCAGGCAACCAGAGGTCTCAACAGCAGGGAGTCACTCCCACCCCTAGGCTGAGGTCAGAGGGAGGAGGTAGTGTGACCACAGCCCACAGGGGGACCTGGCAGACATGCGTCCCATGGTGGGCACATCTAGTTGGAAGCTAGAGTCACAGAACAGACATAGTCCCTGCCGGAGACATTGCTAGAAGCAAAAGAGAAGGGGGAGAAATACCTCCTTCCTGTCCCCCAGTAGCCCATGGGTGCCACCATCCACTGAATTCATCTGCTGATATGGGAACCTTGGATTTCAACCCACAATAATTAGACCAGGAAAAGATTACTCAGGAGTCTGATGTTTGGAATACATACATATATACATACATACATATTTGTGTGTGTGAATGTGTGTGTGTGTGGTACTGGGGATTGAACCAGGGGCATTCTTCCTCTGACCTACACACCTAGCCCTATTTATTTATTTACTTTTTAAATAATTTGCTTATTTATTTTGAAACAGGGTTTCCCTAAATTACTGCACCCTGCCCTCGAACCTGTGATCCTCCTATCTCAGGCTTTCAAGTACTGGGATTACAGACATGCACTACCACACTGGCCAGGAGCATCTTTTAAATAAATTCAATTTTAAATAACCTTATCAGTTTCTTAGAGGAATTCGAGATCATTTCAGTCCCCTCTTCACCAGTCTGCGTAATGTGTGAGAAGCCAGGCTTGGGGACAGACAAAGGAAAATGGATGGCGATGACAGACATCTTTGAAAGGAGATAGGTCCATGGACACTCATAGATGTCACTATAATCACAGCGACCACTTCCTGGAATCCATCATGAGCCCCTGGGGTCCCATATATTATCTTCATTTGTTGTGCAAATTTGACAAGAGTAGGAACAAACTTCCAAATGGGCCTTGACAGCTCATTCTGAGGAGGAGCAGCCCTCCCCATGTGTCTGCCTGTGAAGTTCTTTAGGTTCTAGCAGTTTCTCAAACTTCAGGAATTTGGGGACAACCTTCACAAGTTGTGTCATATTTGCACCCTTCCAGAACCATGTACTCACCCTAAATATCTATATACGTATATAGTTACTTTCATTTATATATATTTTAAGAATACTTTTATTGGTGCATTAGAATTATATTATCATAGCGAGGTTCAAAGTGACACAAGTGTCCACACACAGGTCTTGGTGGGTTTCCCTTCAGATCCCACCAGCTACCCACCCCTCCTGGTCCATGTTAGTGAGGCTGGCTGTGATACCTTCATATAGAGACAGAGCATCATTTGAGCTATTTCCTTCATCGGTTCTTTTTCCTCTCCCCACCTCCCTCCCCCAAATCCCCTTCCACTATTCTATTGGTCTCCCTCCTCATTTCTCTAAAGCCCCTTTTGTTTTCTATTTTCTCTCCGGCTTCCACATATGAGAGAAAACATTTGACCCTTGACTTTCTAGACTGACTCATCTCACTTAGCATAGTATTCTCTAGTTCCATCCATTTTCCTGCAAATGACATAAATATAAATATGCCATATATATTCATTCACTGAATATATATACATTTTTTTTTGCGGTACCGGGGATTGAACGCAGGGGCGTTCTGCCTCTGCGCTACACCCCCGGCCCTATTTTTTATACTTTATTTTGAAACCGGGTCTCACGAAGTTGCGGAGGGCCTCACCAAGGAGAGAGAGAGAGACAGGGAGAGAGAGAGTGAGAGAGCTGAGGCTGGCCGCGAACCCGGATCCTCCGGTCTCCGCCTCCCAAAGTACTGGGATTACAAGCGTGCGCCACCACGCCCGGCTATATATATATATATATATATATATATATATATATATATACATTTAATATATATTCAAAATGACTTCCCTCTCTCTCTCTCTATATATATATACTATTCAAAATGACTTTAATATATATATTCAAAAAGTATCCAAGTCATTTTTAAAACTTCCATTTGAAAACTACCACTGAAAATGGAAAATCTTCATCGACTCTTACAATAGAAGGTAACCACAAAAAGAAATACAGGAGAAACCTTATTGGAACGTGGGTAGCCATGTTGTCCGCTGAAAGCACTGGGCCTGAGCTCTGGGCCTGAGCTTTACCCTTGGGTAAAGGGGAATGTGGGTAGCCATGTTGTCTGCTGAAAGCTCTGGGCCTGAGCTCTGGGCCTGAGCTTTAACCTTGGGTAAAGGGGAATGTGGGTAGCCATGTTGTTCGTTGAAAGCTCTGAGCCTGAGCTTTACCCCTTGGGTAAAGGGGAACGTGGGTAGCCATGTTGTCCGCTGAAAGCTCTGGGCCCGAGCTTTACCCCCTTGGGTAAAGGCGGAGATTAGCAAGTGTTAGAAAGGTGTCCACAGCACGCAAGCACTAACTGGGACTTTCCCCTTGATTTCAACAGTGTGGCTGAAAGGGAATAACATTCTATGTGATCTGATGACATATGATATTGGAGTACAAAATTAGAATGTATATTTATGGCCGACTGAATAATGGCCCTGCAAACATGTCCACGTTCTCATCTCCAGAACCTGCAAATATGTTGTCTTACATAGTAAAAGAGATTTGCGGATGTGACGAGTTAAGCGTCTTGAGGCTACCCTTGCGGTCAGGTGGGCCCAACGGTGGAAGGAGGAAATGCAGAAAGAGAAGGTGACAGGAGGACAGAGGTCAGAGACAGCACCAGAGATAGAGCAACGGGGGCACGAGCCAGGGAATGCAGGTGGCCCCTGGGAGCTGGAGGAAGTAAGGAGACAGCCCCACCCCTAGAGCCGCCAGCAGGAATTCAGCCCCACCAACACCTTCGCTGTAGCTCAGAGGACCCTTCAGTGCTCTCCAACCTTCAGAACTCTAAGACAATATGCTTGCATTATTTTAAGCCAGGAGAATTATAGTAAATTGTTACAGAAGTAATAGAAAACGAAGACACCCCCCAATATCAGAGAGCTATTACTGTACCCAACTGCCTCGTTGAGGGGAGGAGAGGTTCATGGCATCTAGTCCCACCTGACCTTAAGAGTCGCCTTCTCACCAAGACCTGTCAGGTAGACGAGAAACTTCAAAGCAGGATTACTTCATGAATGACCTTGGATGGATGAGCCCTGACTGCAAACAGAGCTAACTACAAGTCAGTTCCTCAGCCTGTATCTCGAGCAATGCTGGCTCCCAGGCCCAAGGATTTGCGGTGACAGCCCATACTCCAGTTGTCTCTATCAATATGTGCAAAACAGCCACAAGCACACGCAATATGATGTTTAGCCCTGGACCTCACCTCCTCTCCTCTCCTCTCCTCTCCTCTCCTCTCCTCTCCTCTCCTTTCCT
>PVJS01049344.1:0-14701 GCA_004027185.1 Glis glis | reverse complement strand
CAGCTCTCTCTCTCTCTCTCTCTCTCTCTCTCTCTCTCTTCCTCTCTCTCTCTCTCTCTCTCTCTCTCTCTCTCTCTCTCTCTCTACTTAGTGAGGCCCTCCGCAACTTCGTAAAACCCGGTTTCAAAATAAAGTATAAAAAATAGGGCTGGGGGTGTAGCGCGGAGGTAGAACACCCCCGGGTTTAATCCCCAGTACCACAAAAAAAAAGAAGTAACTCTGGGGGATTGTGGGTCGATTGCTACTTTGAATGAAGTAAACAGGAGACAGCAGAATGGAGTAAGAGTAAGACTCTTACTCCAGCCCATACCATCATTATTTCTCTTCCTCCTCTTCTTCCTCCTCCTTCTTCTTTGTGGTACTGAGGATTGAACCCAGGGGTGTTCTACCTCCAGGTTACACTCCCAGCCCTTTTTATTTGTTATTTTGAAACAGGGTCTTGCTAGGTTGCTGAGGTCTTGCTAAGTTGCTGAGACTGGCCTCAAGTCTGCTACCCTTCTGTCTTGGCCTTCAAAGTACTGGGACTATAGTAATGTGCCACCACACCCAGCCTGCACTGACATTTCTATCACAAAGCAGACCGACTCCTGAGGAATCTTCCCTGAGCGACACCCAGGATGTCCATCAGTAAGGAGTGGAACCAAGGCTGAAGCTCTAACGCAGGGAGAAGAATTCCTTGAGACAATGTCTATATGGAATTCTTGTCAGTGTAGGGGTGAAGGGAAATCTCCCCACACTCTCTTAAGGCTCCCCAGAATAAATTTACAATGAGTAAACAGGAGAAAGGACATACAAATGTATTAACGTGCAGAACGGGGGGAATCACACGAGTGTGATCACCACCTACTTAATATTATTCAGAGCTTGGCACACCCCTTTTTCCATAGAGGAGGCGTACACAGCAAGCAAGGGCTGTTCTGTTTGTGGATGAAGCCGCCCATGGTCCTCTGCCTGGGTCAATGTCAGACTCTCAGTCTCTTCTTCCTGTGTGTGGAAAGATTCCTCTGAGGCAAAAAGGGGGTAGAGACGTTTCTGCCATCTACCTTACTAATGCAGAGAGACGTCGATTTCTTTCACAAAAGGACAGCTTTTCAGAGCCACTCCTATGACTGCAGTGTCTATAGCTTCTCAGAATAACCAGCTTAGAATATGCCAAAGAAATATATTTGGGGTGGGATATGTTACTGCCTTGCAACAGAGGCCAAAACATCATTTTTTTTTTTTCGGTACTGGGGATTGAACCCAGGGTCGTTCTATCTCCACGCTACACCCTCGGCCCTATTTTTTATACTTTATTTTGAAACCGGGTCTCACGAAGTTGCAGAGGCCTCACTAAGTAGAGAGAGAGAGAGAGAGAGAGAGAGAGAGCGAGAGAGAGAGAGAGCACTGAGGCTGGCCGCGAACCCATATCCTCTGGTCTCTGCCTCCCAAAGTACTGGGATTACAAGCGTGCGCCACCACGCCCGACATCAAAACATCATTTTAAGGATGGGGAAGTGAGATGGGAAAGAAGGGCCGAGCCTCTGAGAGTCTGGGCCTCCTCGCACCCAAATGGAGGCAGGCCAGTTCCCCCAGGTTTGTCGTTAACTCTAGAAGTGGTATTGTCTTTTTCCTCTTTCTGTTTCCCACAGTCTTCAGCCCTGGTAGGTAGCCGGCTCTCTGTGGTTGCTGCTGACACTCACTCTTCTGAAGCCATGACCACCTAGAAATGCACAGAGAAACAGGTATCTTCCTATCTGTTGAAAATGTACCAAGAAGTGCTATGTAAAGAGGTAGACATCATGCCGATGATAAAGTAGATGAAATACTTGAAATTAGTTTCAGTCTCAGATAAAACCCCAATCTGAAACTACAGTGCCTTAAATATAAAGATTACTTCTCTATAGCATTAAACTACAAAGCTTCTGCTCATCAAAGGAAACTATCAAGAGCCTAAAGAGAAAGCCTACGGAATGGGAGATCTTTGCCAGCTATCCCTCTGACAGAGGACTAATATCTAGGATACACAAAGAACTTAAAAGACTTTACACTAAGAAAACAAATAATCCGGTCAAGAAGTGGGCAACTGAAATGAATAGACACTTCACAAAAGAAGAGATACAAATGGCCAATAGATACATGAAAAAATGTTCAACATCATTAGCAATCAGGGAGATGCAAATCAAAACTACTCTAAGATTTCATCTAACCCCAATTAGAATGGCAAGCATTAAGAAGTCAAACAACAACAAATGTTGGCAAGGATGTGGGGAAATTGGGACTCTTCTACACTGTTGGTGGGATTGCAAACTAGTTCAACCGCTATGGAGATCAGTGTACAGATTCCTCAGAAAACTAGGAATGGATCCACCATATGATCTGGCTATACCACTACTGGGTATCACACCAAAGGGATTGAAACCAGAAAACTACAGTAATATATGCATACCCATGTTCATAGCAGCACAATTCACAGTGGCCAAATTATGGAACCAACCTAGGTGTCCATCAACAGATGAGTGGATTACAAAATTGTGGGAAATACACACACACAATGGAATTCTACTCAGCAATAAAGAAGAACAAAATAACATCATTTGCAAGAAAATGGAAGGATCTGGAGAACATTATGTTAAGCGAGATCAGTCAATCACAATAAAGAAGGGACATATGTTTTCATTAATATGTGCAACCTAGGGAGTAGTGGGGACACACAAGGTACTCTGGCAGATAATGGAGAACCCTCAGTGGGGCAAGGGAAGTGGTACAAGGGAAGGGGAAGGGCAAGAAAGAAGCGAATCAGTGGAATTACTATCATGAACAATATGTACATGTGAGAATATACCAACATCATTCTCAGTACCTCATATGGGTGGGGGGAGTGGGGGGACACTAAGAGCTGTGTGCATGTATGTTAACATCAAATAGATATTCATTGTGATGTGAGACTCCAATGCACCAATAAAAGCATGTTAAAAAATAAAATAAAATAAATTATTTTGAGGTCATAAAAAAAAGTTTACTCCTCTAGAGATGGGAAATCCAGGGCTAATGTCAGCTCTTTACGATCCCTAACATATATTTCTTCCTCTTCATAGCCTAAAATGGCTGATGGAGCTCCAACCATTTCATCTGCACTTCAGGCAGCAAAAGGGATGAAAGGATCAAGAAAACCCTCTCTCTTTAAGAAACCATCCATTAATATCACATAGTCAGAACTTAGTCACATGGCTGGACCTAGCTGTAAGAGAAGATAAAGTCTTCTTTGGAAGATCTCAGAATAAAGAAGCCTTTTGTCTGGGCGCGTGGCTACTGTACATAAAACCACAGGTCTGTTAATGGGGAAGAGGAGGAGTCTGGACAATGTGCCATGTTAGTATTTTCAGAAGATCTTCTACTTAGAATTTAAAACTAAGTTAGGATAAAAATGTCCTTGGTCAATGTGACCCAATTTCCATGTTTTTCCTGTGTGAATACACGCACACATGCGTGCGCACATACACACACACAATGCTTAAAAATGACCCATGGGAAAACAGGTGCTGCGGGAATAGAAGCTTTCCTCTGCACAGCCGATGGGCTGGTGGAGTCTCCTGGCCTCTGAAACATGGTTAGCAGCAAGAGGTGACCAGAATACACCTCCGCCACTGCAGATGGCGGGCTAGCCAGATGGCTCAGGAGCATCTTATAAGAGAAGTGAGTGGGTGCTAGACAAGTACTGAGAGCACAGCCATCAGGGGGTATCTGATGCAGGAGCAGGAGCACAATTCTTTTTTTTTTTCTTGCGGTACTAGAAATTGAACCCAGGAGTATTCTACCTCCGAGCTACATCTCCCAGCCCTTTTTTTATGTTTATGTTTTGAAACAGGGTTCCAATAGGTTGCTGAGAGTCTCGCTATGTTGCCTAGGCTGTCCTCGAACCTGCAATCCTCTTGTCTCCGCCTCTCAAGTACTGGGATTACAGGTGTGTGCCACCATGCCTGGCTGCAGGATCACAATTCTAACATGAATTGGCAAGAAAAAAGGGTGAAGATGGGGTCCTGGACAGAATGAAGCTCTGGCATGATGTGTTGGCTAATCCAGTCCTCATTTCCAATTTTCTTTTCCTAGCTGGGTTTGGTGGCACACTCCTGTAATCCTAGTACTTGGGAGGCTGAGCAAGAGGAGTGCAGGTTCAAGGTCAGCCTCAGCAACTTAGCGAGACCCTCAGCAACTTAGTAAGACCCTATTTCAAAATAAAAAGGGGTGGGGTGTCAGAGGGCTCAGAGGTAGAGTACCTCTGGGTTCAATCCCCAGTACCAAAAAGAAAAGAAGATAAGAAGAGAGAAGAGAAGAGAAGAGAAAAGAAGAGAAGAGAAGAGAAGAGAAGAGAAGAGAAGAGAAGAGAAGAGAAAACTATAGGAAAGAGGATCTTTGTTACACAATAGCAGAAAGCTTAGTGGAATTGTGTCCTGCAGTTGTGTGCAAAGAAGAATTTGTAAAACATAACCTTGGATGTATAACAGAAGAGAATTCTAAGAAAAGTGTTGAAGCTGAGATCTTATTTCTCCTTTCTGCTTTCTGTAAAATGTGAGAGGAAAGAGATAAATCAAGGAAAGAAATGTTTTTAAAAAATAGAACCAGGATTTGATGATTTTTAAAACTCTCGAACTACACAGTTGCTCAAATATAAAGCATGCTATAAAGATGCTCAAATCCAAAGATTCACTGCCAGCAATGTGGGCACTACAGAGAAATCCCAGGGTATGACACCTCAGAAAGATCCAAAGATGTAAGTTCCACAAAAGGCTCTTAGAAGAAATTAAGGAAATTACTTACAAATACACTCAATGAAACTAAAGAGTATACTGTCTGTGCTCTTAGCCATAGCAACAAAAGCCAAAAATGGAGATCAGAATATCTAAGAAAGATCTGTGAATATGTTGTCTAGTGGAATGAATTACCATGATATACATGGGAGACCCATTAGGTACTTGAGAATGTATGTCAGCAGAAACTCTGCTAGCTTTAACAAGAGTGTGAGATGAAAGAAGCTGCCAACCCCCCATAATTCTATTGGCAGAAAACAGGCTGAGGAAATACTCAGCGGCAACCACGTTCCCCTTCATGAGAAAGGAAGGGTGACACAGGAGCCTACGCGACAGAGCCAGGAGCCACAGGGATTATTTCCAGGCCTCGAAATCTAGTGCAATCTGCCTGGCTGTGTTTGTAAACTACCTGAAACCCCATAATGCTTACTTGCTTTTAATTTTCTCCCTTTTGGAACTGGAATATCAAACTGTTACCCCATGCCTGTCCTACCATTATATTTTGAGAGCAGATAATTCATTTATTTTAGTTTCCCAGGTCCACACATGGAGAATACTTGGTCTCAGGATGGATCATTCTCAGGGCTTGCTTTGCCCATACCTAATTTAGATGTTTTAGATAATGAGATTTGGGACATCTGAGCAGATGATATTTAGATGAGATTTTGGGCTTTGAGCTGATGTTATGATAAATTGAGAATTTTGAGGACCTTGGGACATGGAGAATGTATTTTGCACCTGGAACAAGTGTTAATCTTTGATAGACAGAGGATAGACTGACCCATGCAAAGTTAATATAATAATTTTGTTTGTTGTCATTTAACCTGCTAAAATTGTGGCAACGTTTTAAGGCAACAGCAATGACTAACACAGATTTTGTATTAAAAGTCAGGGAGAAAGAAGCATGTTGTACCCTGAGATTAAACAACAACAACAACAAAAAAAAAAAAACCAAGCAGCAGCAACAGCAATCTAAATAAATAAGTGAATAAATTAATAGGAAAAACATCCCTTCTGATTCTAGCCCCCCAAATAAATGGCATGTTGAGCCTTTCTTGAAATAAATGGGCTCCCTAACCAAATAGCTTTTGCAATACTGAAGTGAGAGTATGTGGTGGTCTCTGCACATGACATACTCAGGAGAGAATTGCTGCTTTTCTGCTACGACTAGACTAACTGCAGTCCTAGAAACCTTGATCGTCTTGTGTTTTCTCTTAAATACTGACTCTACTGCAAAACAGTCTTTTTTTTTTTTTTTTTTTTTTTTGCAGTACCGGGGATTGAACCCAGGGGTGTTTTACCTCCGCGCTACACCCCCGGCCCTATTTTTTATACTTTATTTTGAAACCGGGTCTCACGAAGTTGCGGAGGGCCTCACTAAGTAGAGAGAGAGAGAGACAGGGAGAGAGAGAGAGAGAGAGAGAGAGAGAGAGCTGAGACTGGCCATGAACCCGGATCCTCCGATCTTCTCCTCCCAAAGTACTGGGATTACAAGCGTGCGCCACCACGCCCGGCTATGAAACAGTCTTTCTGAAGTATGGGCTTCCTTATAGAACCTCCTTATGAGGTGAACAATTTTTCTTTCCAAGATGCTTTTCATTCTGAGTCTTCCCTTCATATCATCAATGGCATTTGGGCAAGTTACTTCAACTCTCTGAGCCTCGATTTCTCTTCATCTGTACAATGAGGATAACAATGTCCACCTTGTAAGTAGCATTACTGTAAGAAATAAATGGATTGTCAGGTGTGGTAGCGCACACCTGTAATCCCAGTACTTGGTAGGCTGAGACAGGAGGATCGCAGGTTCCAACTTCAGCAATTTAGTGAGACCCTGTTTCAACATAAAAAATAAAAACGGCTCGGGGTATAGCCTGGAGGTAGAATACCCACTTGGTTCAACCCCCAGTACTGAAAGAAAGGAAGGGAGAGAGGGAGGAAGGGAGGGAGGGAGGAAGGAAGGAAGGAAGGGCATCACGAGGCAGCTGTGATTATTAGAACAGAGGCCTAAGGAAGGGGAACGCCGATGCGTGGAAGCCGAGCCACACATCCTGATCTAGGACATCTTAAATTTTTACCTAAGTTATGCTTTAAGAAAGAGTCTTGATCTTTCAGAGACACAGAACTATTTAGGGATGAAGTTTTGTGATCACGGAAATTCAAAATAATCTAAGAAATGGGTGTGGTGGCACAAGCCTGTAATCCCAATACTTGAGAGGCTGAGACAGGGGGATCACAAGTTCAAGGCCAGCTTGGGCAATTTAGTGAGGCTCTGTTTCAAAATTAAAATAAAATAGGGCAGCTGGGCCTGGTGGCACAGGCTTGTAATCCCAGTACTTGGGAGGCTGAAACAGGAGGATCACAGGTTCAAAGTCAGCCCCAGCAACTTAGTGAGGCTCTCAGCAACCTAATGAGGCTCTCAGCAACCTAGTAAAACCCTGTTTTCAAATAAGAAATTAAAAAAATCACCAGATGACGGGATAGCGAGAGGCAGTGTCTCACCCATGCTCCGAGAGTCAGAGCTCGGCGGGCGGGAGATTGCTTCTTGACAAGAAAACAAGGGGAGACAAAGTGCAGCGGAATGCGAGGCAGTGGAGAGAGCGGAGGGCGGCGGGGAGCTCAAAGCAGTTCACCTGGTGAGCAGAGAGCGGAGACAAAGGCGCCATCTGGGCTGAGCCACGCCAGTACCATGGTCCCTGGAATCACCCAGCAAAAAAACAACGGATTCTTGTGAAACCAGCGATTATAGTCCACCATCGAAAGCAGTCGACATCAAACCACGATGAAGTCCAAGCCGAACCAGATCCACAGAACACAGGTGAGTGAGATAAAGGGAGGCAGCGTGTTGTGCACTCGGAAACTCGGAACTCGCTGGCGTGAAGACCGCTTCTTACCAAAAGTAGGGAGGGGAGGAGGGCTGCGGGGTGGGGCATTAGCTGAGTCCCGGCTCCGAGCCTGTGAAGAGGATGAGGAGGAAGGTGCCGCCATTTCCGTGGATGCAGACCTCTGGGCGCTGGCTGCCGCTGAGCCCAGCATGGAGACAGCTCACTGCTCCCCGGCTCCCCGGCGCCCTCTCCTGCCTGCACCCTGGCACCCAGAGGTCTTCCAACCATTTTTAAAAATGTATTTCTGAGAGCTGTGCGCAGATGCAGCGGGGCCTGGCGATCGGCCCCGCACCGGGGCACCCCTGGCTCCAGCAGATGGTGACTGCGGCCAGCCTGCTCCCATGGGAAGAGGTGTCCCGGCTCCAGGAGGAAGTTCACCTTCTCCGGCAGATGAAGATGTTGGCTGGGGATCTGGAGGAGTCACATGGCAGCAAGGACGCCAAGGTCCTCTCGGCCACGGAGCTCAGGGTCCGGCTGGCGCAGAGGGAGCAGGAGCTGGCCAGAGCCAAAGAGGCCTTGCAGGGGAGAACCAAGATGCCGGGAGAGCGAGAGGCAGCGTGTCGCCGGTGTCCCGAGAGTCAGAGCTGCGCCAGCGGGAAGACCTCTTCTTGACAGGAAAAGCAGGGCGGCCAAAACTCAACAGAATGATGGGAGCCAGCGTGCGGTGGAGTGCGAGGCAGGGGAAAGAGCGGAGGGCGGCAGGGAGCTCTAAGCAGTTCACCTGGTAAGCGGAGAGCAGAGACAAAGGCGCCATCTGGGCTGAGCCACACCAGCACCGCGGCCCCCGGAATCCCTCAATCCCTCAGCAAAGAAACAGCTGATTCTTGTGAAACCAGCGATTATAGCCCACCATCGAAAGCAGTCGACATCAGACCAGGATGAAGCCCAAGTAGAACCAGATCCACACCTACAATGGCAACGACTGCAAAGGGTGGGACGTGAACCTCAGCCCCCACAAAGAAAGTGACGTGGAGAGACATGGATAAGGCAGCCAGGCACAGGACACCCCAACACCGAGAAAAAGAGCGGGTGAAACATGGTCCCCCTGGAGAAGCCTAGAACCGGTGCCGAACACTACAGCACTGAGGACATGGACGGACATGGCACGGCCCCCTGCAGCAGCTCAGCAATGAGAACACAGATGAGTTAGATAAAGGGAGGCAGCGTGTCGCCGGCACTCCGAAACTCAGAATTTAGCTGGCAGGAAGATTGCTTCTTAACAAGAAAAGTAGGACAGCCAAAACTCAACAAAACAAAGAGAGCCAAAGAGCAGCCCAGTGCGAGGCAGTGGAAAGATCGGAGGGGGGGCTATACAGAACTCCACGCATTTCACCTGGTAAGCGAAGAGTGGAGGCGGAGGCGCCATCTATGCGGTGCCACACCTACACCGCGACTCCCGGAGACCAACAGCAAAGAGACAGCAGATCCCTGTGAAAACAATGACTATAGACCACCATTGAAACTGACCAACTCCGGAACATGATGAAGCCCAAGTCAACCCAGACCCGCACCTACGACAATGGATTCAGGGGTGGGCTATGAGCCTCGGCTCCCACAATGAGTGCGATGAAGAGAGACAAAGATGAGGTGGCCATACACAGGAGCAACCCAACTCTGAGAACATGAGCCAGCGAGCCACGGCCCCCCATGAGCAGCCCAACACCATCCTGGAACACCCCAGAACTGAGGACATAGGCAGATGAGTCATACCCCACCCCTGCACTGGGGACGTGGGGCGAGCAAACCCTTGGCCCTGCCCCCAGAGAACCCCTCCCCCAGGCACTGGGGACATGGGGTAGACAAGCCCTTGGCTCCGCCCCCAGAGGTCCCCGGCACGGGGGGCGCAGGGCGGGTGAGCACTTGGCCCAGTCCCCTGAGAACCCCCCGCCCTCCCAGCGCTGGAGACGTGGGGCAGGCGAGCCCTTGGCCCCAACCCTGGAGACTCCTCCCCACACCCCCGGTGCTGGGAATGCAGGGTGGGCGAGCCCTTGGCCCCGTCCCCAGAGACCCCTAGAGCTGGGGATGCAGGGCAGGTGAGCCCTTTGCCCCACCCCCAGAGACCTCCTCACCCCGGCGCTGGGGACACGGGGCGGGTGAGCCCCCGGCCCTGCCCTGGAGTACCCCAGTACTGAGGTCACGGGAGGATGAGTTACGACCTCACACAGGAGGGACTCCAGACAAAGAGAGAAAACCTCAGATGAGCGAAGAAGGCGAACTAACTGGGGGAGACAGGAGGGAAGGAGAGGGAAACAAACTGGAGCACAGGATGGACTTACACAAAGATATCAAAGTCAACTACTATGCTGAAAATGGGAAGGAGGGAGAGGGAGGCATGGGGGTTGGAAATTGGAGAGGGCTAATTGACCGATGAGTGCATGTATATGTCAACCACCCTGAAATCCTTCAAGATGTATGATTGCAATGCACTAATAAATTTTTTAAAAGAAGAAAAAAAATTTAAAAAACATTTAAAAAATCAGTCTGGGGGTGCAGCTTGGAGGGAGAATGCCTCTGGGTTCAATCCAGAAAATAAAATAAAATAAAATAAAATAAAATAAAATAAAATAAAATAAAAAGGGCTGGGGTGTAGCTCAGATGTAGAGGACCCCTGGGTTCAGTCCCAAGCACCACACATAGTCATCATCATCTAGCAGGGGAGAAATATGGCGGCACAAATGAAGCAAGGTTGGCTTGTGTTGATGAAGATGCATGGGAGTTCATTGCACTTTGCTCTCTACTTCTGTAGAGCCTTGGAGTAATGTTGATGCTGCAGGTTGACCTCCTCCCCACATGGAGGTCAAATAGACGTACTGAAGCAAGCAGGGTTGGGGAAGGGCATGCAACAGGGCAGGCAATGATCCCACCCCGGCTCTGCCCTTGTCGGGCAACAAAAAGGAAGACATGGAGGGGGGGGATATAGCTCATTGGTAGAGTGCTTGCTTAGCACACTTGAGGCCTGGGTTCCATTCCTGGCCTAAGGAAGGAAGGAAGATATGGGGGTGGAGGTCTTACACTGGGGCATTTGTACTTGTCAGGACTGCAGGATGAGCTCTGGGCTGTGTTTCCTCTCTAATCTTCTATTCCTGCACCATACATTTCAGAAAGTTGCTTGCCTTTCTGAGCCTCCATTTCTGCACACTAAAATGGGCATGGAGAATGAATATTCTTTGCTGAGGTGTTGGGTGGTGACTGTTTATGACTGTAATTTACTATAACAGAAGAGGATGCCTTCTGGTAAGCCACACCATTGTTCCCTAGCCAGCAAAGTAGCGGGGAGGTTTTCCCATGATGTGTTTGTCTTCAACCATCATATGCATAGCCAGTGTTCATTCATAACCGATGCACTAGTCCGCAGGGGAAGGTCAGTGGTAGAGGGCGTGCCTGGCTCTCTCAAGGCCCAGGGTTGATTCCCAGCACCACAGGGGGGAAATGAATAAACAGAAAACATAACCAATACACTGCTAAGACTCAAATTTTCTTTGTAGTCCAAACTCTTAAGTTCCAGATTCAAACTTCTAACAATCTTCACGCTCAATAGATCAAAAATGGAGTTTTCTTCCTTGACATTGTGAGGCTGATTAACAGCATCACCATCCTTCCACCCATCCAGCCATCATCCCAGACACCGCTCTCTCTCTCTCTCTCTCTCTCTCTCTCTCTCTCTCTCTCTCTGCCCCACATCTGGTCTCTGGTCATTCTACCTTTGAATTGCCTTCTTATTTTACCCTCACCTTTCCATTCACATACAACAGGTTGAGCCCTGGGTGCCTCTCACTGACAGTCTCTCTCCACCCATCTATTACACTTGTCAGAATTATTTTTCTTTCTCATTCAAAAATATGGTCATATTCATTCCAGGATTAAACCTTTTTATGACTTCTGAGATTTGTAGATAAGATTCTAATCCTTCACCATGACTAACTGCAAATATCTTTTCAATCTCTTCTCCAGTCATGATTCCTTGAAAACCCTATTTCAAGGAATAATTAATTCAAGCCAAGTAAACCATGCCACTGGCCACTGATCTAGGACAGAGGAATTATGTGAAAAAAATTGAAGGTGTTTGGGCACAAATGTACCCCTGTGCCCTCACCCATGTCTTCCTCAAATCCCATATGACGTCATTCAGCTTCCCAAGATCTGAGCTCAGATCCTTCATTCATGCCGAGTCAAATGATTGATAACATTTTATATCATTTATATCAGTATCAGCCATTACTTTCTTTAAATAGATTTTATACAATTCATCAAAGAGGGAACAAAACGGCACAGCGGCAGGGCTGCTTCCAGTTGAAATAACAGAAACAAAAGTTTATACCGTCTACCACGAAAGTCATTATGAAATAAGTTTGCCAAGTTAGAGACCCAACTAGATAATGTTCTACAGAACAAGAAAACCACAAACTCTGTGGTTACGTTTTCTACTGGACAGAAATTATTCATCTCTATTCCAAATAGGGTCTACAAGTTAACGTGTAACTTCAGAGTCTGAACCCTTAATTCTAGTAGAAAACCAAGTCAAACAGAGTGACATCCCCCCTATACCATTAAATAATTTTTGGCTGAGCCTGTTAAACAGTGTTTAAGTGTAATATTGAAAGGACGTGCTGATCCAGTGGCCAGTGGCTTTGTTGAACGGTACTGGGGTGGTTCTCTGGGCAGTTCAACGTGACTGGTGATTTGCAGCCTCTTCGTATTCAGTAATAGGTCAAAATGCAAGTGTTCATGAAAACCCTGACCAGCAAGACCTTCTCCCTGGAGGTGGAGCCTGGTCATACCATCAAGAATGTGAAGGCCAAGAGCCAGGACAAAGAAGGCATCCCGCCTGATCAGCAGAGGCCCACCTTTGCAGGGAAGCAGGTGGGAAATGGCCATACTCTGCACCCGGTCCTGCACCCAGGGGTGGCTGTCATTCTCCAGTCTGCATTCACAGCCCAGCACTATAGCCATTTGTCCCAATTGATGTTTCAAAATTATGTTTCAATAAGAGCTGAACCTCTTCAAAATGTTCATAAAGTTTTGTTGCATGGTAGTATAAATAAAAAAATTAAGAAAAAGAAAGTCAGGTGCTATGACACATGCCTGTAATCCCAGTACTTAGGAGGCTGAGACAGGAGGATCTCAGGTTCAAGGCCAGCCTCAGTGATGTAGCAAGACTCTCAGCAACCTAGCAAGGCCCTGTTTCAAAACAAAAAATAAAAAGGACTAGAGGTGTAGCTCGGAGGTAGAATGCCCCTGGGTTCAAACCCCAGTACCAAAAAAAAAAAAAAAGAGGAGACAAAGAAAGAGAAAAAGAAAGGATATGTTCTCTACCTTTTTTTATCATATTCCAAGTTTTTAATGATTTTTTAAAACATCAGTGAAAAGCTGGGCGTGGTGACGCACACTTGTAATCCCAGTTGGGAGGCTGAGACCGGAGGATCACAGGTTTGCGGTCAGCCTCAGCTACTTAGTGAGGCCAGCTGCAACTTAGTGAGACCCTGTTTCAAAATAAAGAATAAAAAATAGGGCTGGGGGTGTAGCTCGGAGGTAGAATGCCCCTGGGTTCCATCCCCAGGACCACAAAAAAAAGAATTAAAAAAAATCAGTGAAGGAGACAAAACTGAAGGTATTTCAGACATTAGTCAATAGATGTACAAGGGTAGACTAGAATCTGAATGCACACTTCTCCCCTTGAAATCACCCATAAGGATAACTTTGCTAATAAAACAAATAATGAAATTAGGAAAGAACTTTCCTGAACAGCTGATACTATTTGATGAGTTCAGTGATTTTGGGATCAAAAATAAATTTTGATCTACTGGGCATATCTGGTGACCTAAATCTAGCTAAGGCTTGGAAAAGCAAATCAAGCCTATTTTAAGTCAACCATCTTAGGTAAAATCCAGAGGCAATCTGGAATGGGGGGGTTCTGGAGCACTGGTTCTGGAGCTGACAGACTTGAATTTGGTTCTTGAATTCAATCACTTACCAGCTGAGGGTCTTTGAGCCTCAGTTTACCCCTGTAAGTGGGTAATCCTAGCAAAACAATAGGGAAATGGTTCCTAAATGTTTGTCCCCGGGCCTGTGCTTGTCTGTGAAAAAAGTCTTCATCAGTTTATAGAGAAATAGTAATTATTTTAAAGTACATGGGGGAGAAAGGAAGGACTTTTAGTGTTTTATAGAAGTATACTTAAATACTGTTTTTTATTGAGATTTCCTATTTGTGCATATGATAAAATGTCTGAGGTAATGACCACCAGAAATAGTATGTAATTTTTAAAATAGTTTTAGGTGGCAAAATAAAAGTTGGTAATCCTATATGCATTTACAAACGATTTTGGATACTGCCCTAGGAACTCCTATAAAAGGTGTGTGTGGATTTACTTTGTGAGCTAAATATATGTATTCAAAGTGAGCCCTTATTACTGTGGTCTCACAAAGTATTGTCCAGCTGGTCCTAAATATTCCAGAAAAAAAGCATTAAAGTGAAGGTTCTGCCTGGGAGTGTAACAGAGAAGCAACCCCCCAACACACACACACACACACACACACACACACACACACACACACACACACCATAGAACAGTGATGACCCTTGTAGCTAAATCTTTCCATACAAAATGCTAATTCCGGATTCTAATGCCTACTGGACTATTCTTCCAACTTTTCTGCAGGTTTGAAATTTTTTACAAGATTTGGATGAAAACTTTTAAATAGCCTCGGAGAGACCTCTAAGTATCTTCTTAGGATGACTTAGGAGCCTCGTCGCGCCGCCAGAAGATAGGGTTTGGCTCCGCAGCGCCCAGCCATGCCTCGGTTTCCCGGATGGTGCGGCACCCCCTGGGCTTAGCGTGGCGGCGGCCGAGACCCTCAGCCCGGCCGCGGGGACCCGCCAGCTCCGTGCCTTCCACGGCCTCGCTGGGGAGGTCGGCGAAGCGCCGGGAAGAGGGGATGTGGGGATGCAGCGATGCGGGGATGCCAAGATGGGGGGATTCGGGGATGCGGAGATGTTGGGATGCGGGGATGGGGGGATTCAGGGATGCGGGGATG
>PVJS01049343.1:0-14698 GCA_004027185.1 Glis glis | reverse complement strand
GAGGATCCGGGTTCGCGGCCAGCCTCAGCTCTCTCGCTCTCTCTCTCCCTGTCTCTCTCTCTCTCTCTCCTTAGTGAGGCCCTCCGCAACTTCGTGAGACCCGGTTTCAAAATAAAGTATAAAAAAATAGGGCCGGGGGCGTAGCGCGGAGGTAGAACGCCCCTGCGTTCAATCCCCGGTACCGCAAAAAAAAAAAAAAGGGGCTTCAGATAAATGAGGAGAGAGACCAATAGAATAGTGGAAAAGGATTAAGGGATGGAGGTGAAGGGGAAGGAGACTTGATGAGGGAAACAATCCAAATAATGCTACATACATATTCAAAATTATCAAAACCAATCTCAATAACCTACATGGGGAGGGGTGGGAGTGGTACGGGATGCAGAGGGAAACACCCCGAGTGCTGTGCGCATGTGTGTCTATCACTCTTAACCTCATTTTGATGTATAATTACAATGCACCAATAAAAGTATATTAAAAATAAAACTTAAAAATGAGTCATCACCAGCTAAAGTACAAAGCCTCCAATAACAGAGTGAAGTATGATCTTGTGCAGTCTGGCAGCTGCTACCAAACCTATGTTTTGAGGCATTGGTATTGGAGTCAGTATATTAATTCTGGTTTCTTGGAAAAGTTTCCTTGCCTCCCCCTTTTTCCCTGGAATCATGTCTCTTCTTTTCCACCGGCTACCGGCTTCCCCCTCTACCACCTCCTCAACCTTGCTCTAGAGATCAGCTGTGGTATTTAGATTTGAAATCCCAACTGAAAAATACTTGATCTCTGTAGTGTGATCTCTCTGGTCCTGTGTGGTCTCCAACAAATGACCCTTCAAAATCATCCAATGATAGCTCCCAAGAAGGGACCTTTCTCCCCTGAAGAATGATGTCTGCTGGTAACAAATTACATAGGCCTTTTTTTTTTTTTTTTGGTACTGGGGATTGAACCCAGAGGCATTCTATCTCCAAGTTATACCCCCAGCTTGATTTTATTTCTTATTTAGAAACAGGGTCTCACTAAGTTGCAGAGGGCCTCCCTAAGTTGCCAAGGCTGGCTGTGAACCTGCGATCCTCCTGTCTCAGCCTCCCAAGTACTGGGATTACAAGTATGCGCCACCATGCCCGGCTCAGCATATTCTTACAAGATAGAATTATTAATAATCTTCAATTCCAAACTCTATTCTGAGGAAAATTTTATGAGAGCTGCAAAACACATTGTGTGCCACACAGGAAGAAGCAAAAGGAACAGGAAGCCAACACTGATGAGCACCTACATTGTCTGGGCACCACCCTAAGTACTAGACATGTGATGGTCACTGTTTTCTTTCATTCAGTTGTATTCTTTCAAGCATTCATAGGCATCTCTCTATCTTACATCATTTCTACTGAAGATGAATTTGGAAATAACCTGAGCAAGGAGACCGCCCATGCTAGAATAGAGGAAACTTGTTTCTTCAAACTCTCAGATTCATATTCTTTGTAAAAGTTCCTACTGTTTTTCAGATGATAGAGCATTTAAGGATACACTGACATGAACATTAGTATTTATTTTGTGTGTGTGTGTAGTACTGGGGATTGAACCCAGGGGCATTCTACCTCCGAGCTACACCCCCAACCCTATTTTTTTATTCTTTATTTTGAAACACGGTCTCACTAAGTTGAGGAGGGCCTCACTAAGTAGCTGAGGCTGGCCTCGAACCTGGAACCTCCGGTCTCAGCCTCCCAAGTACTGGGATTAGAAGTATGCGACACCATGCCCAGCTAACAATGGTATTTCTTAAAATACATAGTAGGCATAAAGAATCCTGAATACTCGTGTGAGTTTTGCCTTGTACAAGCACATCTTCAGGTTTAACATTAGGATAGTTGCTGAAACTGGGTGCTGGTACAGGAATAAACCCAGGCAGAAGGAAGAAGGCATCATGAGGACTTAGCTCACCCCCTTGGCAAACTCTCCTGAGCTGGCCTGGCTGCCCTGACCACTGACTGACATTCTCTGCTGCATGCCTGCCTGTGCCTATTAGACCATTAAAATATTAATAGGGTCTTGGTACCTGTCAGTATTAATTTTGGAAAAGAATAAGGACATGTGGAGCCATGGTATTGATAGATTTGTAGAATATGCTAATTGTAACACTCATTATTCAGCGAAGTTACTATTTTTTCAGATGGTTTTTCTTCACTAATCATTTTTGATATTTAACAATTTTTCATCTCCAATGAAGCACACTTGTTCTTTAGAAATCTACTTGGTATGCATTTTATAGTATTTTATAGCAATATTGAACAATTTTTGTACCCTATCACATAAGGACAAATTTTTCTAATAAATACCTAGAGTTAAGTTAAGAAATGAGTAGATTATAGAAGCTGGCATAAAAACAGTATGATCTTAGCTGGGCGTGGTGGCGCACGCTTGTAATCCCAGTACTTGGGAGGCTGAGACAAGAGGATCGCAGGTCCATGGTCAGCCTCAGTTATTTGTGAGACCCTCCGCAACATAGTGAAACCCTGTTTCAAAATAAAGAATAAAATAGGGCTGGGGGTGTAGCTTGGAGGTAGAATGCCCCTGAGTTCAATCCCCAGTGCCACCAAAAAAATATGATCCTGCTTTTATTTTATTTTTATACTTTTGTTGTAATTATGCATCATAGTGAGATTCAAAGTGATATATTCACAGAAACACACATCACTTGGTGTCTTTCCCTCTGTATTCCACCCTGACCCCACTTCCTTTTATTTTTAATTAATTAATTTCTTATCCTACTGTAAGGCCAGCAAGGCCCAAGGCCAGCTTCTCAGGCCACCAGTCTCTGGGTGGGGACACCTACCATGTGCAAGCAGCACTCTGTGCCTGTGGACTTCAGAAGGGTTTCCCTCCTGGCTCCACGAGAGACCGTTTGGCACCTGCAGCCTCACTCCAAGCCTTCTAGAATTTAGCAGCTTGCTGGTAGCAATGACCATTAGAAACCCTGACTTAGTGAGACCCTGTTTCAAAACAAAAAATAAAAAAGGGCTGGAGGGGTGTAGCTCGGAGGAAGAATGCCTCTGGGTTCAATCCCCAGTACCATAAATAAACAAACAAACAAATAAATAAATAAGGCTGGGGGTATAGCTTGGATGTAGAACACTCCTGAGTTCAATCCTCTATACCAAGTTAAAAAAATGTTTTTAAAGGTAACTAAGAAGTTTTGTGTTTTTGTTTTTTGACACCTAAAATCTTCAACAGAAATTACACACAGAGGAAAAGAACAATTCATGAAGTCCTTGGGAAGCAATCACAAATTCTCTCAGGATGATGATTCTAACCCTCTTTAAGGGTGAACGCCATCACACCCAAACATCTTCCCAGTATTTTTTATTCTCCTCAATCTATTTTCCAATAACATTTCTAAGAGATCAGTACCTTACATATCCAAATGAAGTGGTGGTGGCAAAGTGTACATGCCACAGACTTAAGTTAGAAAGGCGTATCCTCCACACCCAACTCCACACAGCACAGTCTATATCTAAATGCTCGGATGAACTGATGCTCAGGCCATACTTCTTTTTTTTTTTTTTTTTTTTTTTGCGGTACCGGGAATTGAACGCAGGGGCGTTCTACCTCCGCGCTACGCCCCTGGCCCTATTTTTTTTTAGACTTTATTTTGAAACCGGGTCTCATGAAGTTGCGGAGGGCCTCACTAAGGAGAGAGAGAGAGAGAGAGAGAGAGGGAGAGAGAGAGCGAGAGAGCTGAGGTTGGCCGCGAACCCGGATCCTCCGGTCTCCGCCTCCCAAAGTACTGGGATTACAAGCGTGCACCACCACGCCCGGCTCTCAGGCCATACTTCAAAGAGCGCTATTACCACGGACTGTGGCACCCCGGCCCAGCAAGAAGAGGGCTCTGATAAAAGGGTGAGGAATCCAGGTGGAACCAAAAAGTAATCTGACTGATTGCATTATCGCCATCACTACGAAACACTCCCTTAATGTGGCTTCAAGCAGAAACTGAAATATTTTCAATTTGGAAGCTGAAATAACTTCCATTGCACTTGATCTAAGCTGCCCACCATAAATCAGACAGTGATGCATCTCTTTTTAACACGGCCAGCATTGCTCTCCATGGCCCAGACTCACAAAATGACAAGTCGAAATAATAACAACAGGCTTCTTTGTTCCTGATCGGCCACAACTAAAATGCAAAAACAAAACAAAACCCTGTTGAGGGAGGCATTTTCAGCTTTCAATATTGTGCAATTCATGCTTAAATTGATAATCTAGACCTCGTCTCATGACCTTGAAGAAGCTCAGTATTTCAATTGTAAAATGTAAATTCGGCCCACCTCCCAAAAGCATTCAGTGATGAATTATGTGCGAGGGAGCATCATGCAAAATGGAATGCTTGAGAAACGGGATGTTGTAATTAACCCATGATTCTCCACAACCTCCTTTCTGCTTTCTACTCCTGCCATTAGAAATCTTATGAAAATCAGTTCTTTTTTCAACCTTGGTATTCAGAATATATCTGAACATTTCCTGGGTGAATGAATTCACCCTTCCTGGGTTAATTTATCATGCTAAAATCAGTGATTAGTCCATGTTACTGCAAGGGTAGAGAGCATAACAGAAAGTATGAGAGACTGTTGACACCATAATCATCCCGAAAGTTATTTTTTCCATTTAATTTCTGCCACAAGCAATTTCTCTTGTAATTTACCCTTTCCTCTACAGGCCTCAAGTGGGTGTGGCAAGGATGAGGGAGTGTGAGTGTGGGTAAGAAGGGATGAAGAACACGGTTATCAAGACTCCAAGTCCCCATTGATATTTGCTCCATTATAGATCCAACTACTAATATTCTTCATGTCAACCGTGTGTGTGTGTGTGTTACTAGGGTTTGAACCCAGAGGCATTCTACCTCTAAGCTATACCTCCAGCCTGTTTTATTTTTTTATCTTAAAACAGGGTCCCACTAAGTTGCTGAGGATGGCCTTGAACCTGTGATCCTCCTGTCTCAGCCTTCCAAGTACTGGCATTATAGGCATGCACCACCATGCCTGGCTTCAACCTTTTTTTTTTTGGTTTTTGTTTTTTGTTTTTTTGCGGTACCGGGGATTGAATGCAGGGGCGTTCTACCTCTGCGCTACGCCCCCGGCCCTATTTTTTATACTTTATTTTGAAACTGGATCTCACGAAGTTGCAGAGGGCCTCACTAGGTAGAGAGAGAAAGAGAGAGAGAGAGACAGAGAGAGAGAGACAGAGAGAGAGCTGAGGCTGGCCGCGAACCCGGATCCTCCGGTCTCCACCTCCCAAAGTACTGGGATTACAAGCGTGCGCCACCACGCCCGGCTGGCTTCAACCTTTTTGAAGGCAATGGCTCTCTTTGTCTCAACTTTACTAACTTTGCCACAATTATATAAAAGGCTGATGCGATGAACTGAATTGTGTTCCTCTCCCCCCAAAATTTATTTGTTGGAAGTCCTAACCCCTATGTGATGGCATTTGGAGATGGGCCTTTGGGAGATAATTAGGTACAGATGAGGTCATGATGGTGGGACCCTCATGACTGGATTAGTGTAAGAAGAGAAACCAAAAAGCTGGATTGCTGTCTCTGTCCCTGCACTTGTGCACACAAAGAGGAGGTCGCATGCGTGTACAGTGAGATGACCACTGTCTGCAAGACGGGACAAAATCTCACCAGAACCCAAGCATGCTGGCGCCCTGATCGCAGACGTCAGCCTCCAGATCTGTGAGAAAATAAATGTGAGTTGTGTAAGCCACCCAGTCTTTGGTATTTGTTACGACAGTCTAAGCTAAGACAGGTAGGGAGACAGAGAGATATTGAAAAGAAGCATTTCCACAAAAACAGAGTAGTTCTAAATACAATAGACAGTTATTTCATCTCATTCATACTAGTATTTATGAAAGTTTTATTTAACACTGGTTGGGCAGTGCCCAGGACTGACACCCTGGCAGATTAAGCAGGTAAGAGTTTCTTAGAACAACAAAAACAGCCTAGGAATTGAGGAATGAGAGAGGGAACAGAGCCCGTCTCAGAAAATGGAGATGTCGATTCAATTTTCTGCCCATGATATTCTATTCCAATTGCAGCAGAGAAGGTCAGGTGCTTTCTGATTCCTCCACGAAGGAGTTAGACCCTTCTGTGACTGGAGACACTGGGCAGGCTGCCGGATGGACATCCACACCTGGGCCCTCCTCTTGTCTAGTCACGGGCACCTCCTGTGGCTCTGCAGCACCAGGTAAGCTGAACTGGGCTAAATGAAGAGGTCCCTGGCCTCCAATAAAGAGTCAGTTAAAAGAAAAAGTGCACGGACCATGCTGGCACATGCCTGTAATCACAGTACTTGGGAGGCTGTGACAGGAGGATTGCAGGTTCGAGGACAGCCTCAGCAAGTAGTGAGACTCTCAGCAACCTAGCAAGACCTTGTTTCAAAATAAAAATAAAATAGGGCTGGGTGATAGCTCAGAGGTAGAACCCAGGTTGCCCCTGGGTTCAACCCCCAGTTATACACACACACACAAATAAATAAATAAAAAGAAAATGTGCTAAATTCTACTCTACAGCCAGAACTCTTCAGTTCTGGCTGTGGCAAATTTGAAGCTTTCTACTTGGCTCCATATGGTTCTGTTACATCAGGACTCCTGCAAGGCTGAAATACACAACTAGGTTCATCAACTGCCAATGGTCAAAAGCGAAGGCACTCTCAGAAGGCAGTTTCCAATAACCTAACAGTTTCTTCCTGCTATTAAAAAAAATAAGAATAATCTGGGTGTGGTGGTACACACCCCTGCAATCCCAGTACTTGGGAGGCTAAGACAGGAGGTTCACGGGTTCAAAGCCAGCCTTGGCAACTTAGCAAGGCACTCAGGAACCTAGTGAGACCCTGTTTCAAAATAAAAAATAAAATAGTGCTGGGGGCATAGCTCAGACATAGAACACTCCTGGGTTCAATCTCCAGTACCAAAAAAAAGGGGGGGGATAAAATGTCAGTGCCATTCAGGCAAGTAAGAGATGGAAATGAAAGTTCTGCCTGGTACTGTAAGGTTTGTTTTTAATAAAACTGATTTGGATCAACTTGAGATAACTGCTAAGAGTACAAGGTTTACTTTTAGATACATCGTTTGTTTTTGTTTCTGATCCGGGCTTAAAAGGAACATTGCCAGTGTTTTTCCAGTGGCACAGTGTAGTTCTAGAAGAGTTAAAATAAGAAACTCTACCTGCTTAATCTGCCAGAAAACACATGAGAGGCGCAATCAGCTCTGGGAAGAGTCGCTCTGAATGAGGTATGCCTGGCTGCTTTAGGCCATGCTGTTTGTCAGTCTTTCAAAATTCAAGTCATTACCAGATGCTGATCTACTATAATATTGTGATATTTTATCTGATTACACTTACCTGATTGTGCCTTATCTGCTATTTGCCTTCCCATTCTTCCATGTATATTAAATGCAGGTGCTTTTATTATTCCGAGAGGTAGGAAGTGTTGACTGCTCTGAATATAAATGGGGATATTATATCATTAACTTGCTCCAAAAGCAGGGCCATTCACTGTGTAAATCACATGCAAGGTACCTAGTGGAGACACAATAAACCATAATGTCTTGAGAAAGAAAGCAATGAGGAATGGATAAGGAGATAAAAATTTAAGGCATTGTCAAAGATGGGTAATCTTCAAAATCCTATTTTGATTTTTCAAACTAGCATTTGTTGATAATATAACCTTTATATTAGAAACTTTTTTTAAGTTCATAAGAATAATCTTTTGGGAGAGTCATCACAACATGGAATGCTATCGCTAGGAGGGCTGCATAAAAACACGATCACTGACATTCTGTGTCTAAGTTAGGAGAATATTTTGAACTTAGTCTAATCTTTTAAAGGAGTATTCTTTACTTTGGCCAATGACTTCTTACCCTACCTGGATGTCCTGCTCAAACACAGTGAACAAATGGCCAGATGCTGTCAGCATTTCCAGGTGAATAATTTAGAATCTGGTGGCAAATTTCAAAGGACGTGATCTGCAGTGAATGAAGGCAGAACCGTGACAATGTGCGGCTGCCCAACAGTCTGGGGTTATATGCTCTGCTTGGCTTCCACTGTGCTGGCCTCACTAAAAGTTAATCCACGGTTATTTAAGTGGAAAGATTTAGAAAATCCATTTTTAGAGCAAATGTTATGTGAGAGTTTAAATGAGCCACAATCCCTGGTTGTCTAGAGTGTCTGGCCTACTCGTTCATCAGAGTGTCAGACTCCTGACTGACTGACTGACTGACTGACTGACTGACTGACTGACGCAGCAGCAGCAGCTGGGATCCAGGCCGCCTAAACGCACCAAAGTGACCATCTTTGCTGGGAGGACTGTGGCAGAGTCAGTCACCTTCCATCAGATCTGAAGGTGTGAGACTGAAGAGAACAAGTGTGAGGACAGCCGGGAACAGGAAGGGGAAGGTAACCAAGGAGGATGTGCTTTCTGCTCTCATTTTCCTCTGGGTTCCCTGGGCAAGGAAAGCAAAGGCCCAGGGCATGGGTGCTCCTTCTTCCCACCTTCACCATCACACAAAAATACAGAGAGCACATTTCCTTTAACCTGAACCCGTGGATGTTTAAAACGCCCCTGTAAGTGAAGGTTGCTCTCTCATCATGGGAACCTTTATTATTCCTGTATAACCATGTTTTGTTTTCAACCTGTATGCATGAAAACAAAACATAACTATGGAAGATGGTCTGATCTTTCGATTAATTCTAAATTTGCATATGTTTTCTCAAGAAAGACATTTTAATAAAATTCTCAAAACATGATTAAATTTCACATATTTGTTTATATAGAAAGTAATTTAACTGGGTATTATTTTACATTGTTTAGAAGGTCTAGTTTCAAAAATGAGTAAAAATGGGAAATAAATACCCTAAATATAAACACTAAAACTCTAAATGAGGCTTTTAGAGGAAAACAAAGGAGAAAGAAACAAATAAAGGTCACAGAAGGCAGTAGCCATAAAAGAAAAAAAGAGGACTTTATCAAAATTAAAATCTACTCATCAAAAGACACCATTAAGAAAACAAAGAGGCAAGCCACAGACTTGAAAGAAACACTGGTAAAACACGTATCTGACAAAGGACTGGTATCCAGGATATGGAAAGAACTGTGACAACATGACAATAAAAAGACAAATGACCCAATAAAGATGAGCAAAGGACTGAGCCAAAGATATATATGCACGCATGGCCAATGAGCACATGGAAAAGTGCTCAACAACATGCACCATCCAGGAAATGTAAATTAAAACCACAAGGAGACACACCACACATTCACCAGATCGGATACAGAGGCCGACGCCATCAAACGTGGGTGAGGTGGTGGAGCACCTGAAGTGCCCCGGGGCGGGGGGAGAGGTAAATGACACAACTACGCCAGCGAAGGGTTGTCGGTTTCTTACAAGTAGCTGTTCACCCAATACAAATGAAAATATGTTCACAAAAGACTTGTACAAGAATGTTCATTGCCATTTTCTTCATATAGCCACACTAGAAACAATCCCAGTGTCCACTGATAGGAGAACAGATAAACTGTGCTAAGCAATGAAACTAGCGACACAAAAGAACAAGTCACTAACACATGAGAGGACATGGATAAATCTCAGACGTTGCACAGAGTAAAAGGAGCCTTACACAAAAGAGTATCTGTTGTACGAATTCATTTATATGATGCTAGAATATCAAAATTGTCTAGAGTGAAAAAATTCAAACAGGGGTTGCCTCTTGGGCTTTGGGGAGGGATTCACTGGAAAAAGCAGTCAAAAAACTTTGTGTTCTATATCTTGATACATTCGCATTTGTTCACAAAACTCAGTGAATGTATCCTTAAGATGGGACAGTTCCATGTCAACTCTACATG
This sequence comes from Glis glis, assembly GCA_004027185.1. Classification (NCBI taxonomy): domain Eukaryota; kingdom Metazoa; phylum Chordata; class Mammalia; order Rodentia; family Gliridae; genus Glis; species Glis glis. The sequence continues at coordinate 4,814 of PVJS01049343.1, read as the reverse complement.
AGAAAAACAAGCTGGGCATGGTGGCACATGCCTATAATTCCATGGGAGGCTGAGACAGGAGGATTGCAGGTTTGAGGCCAGCCTCAGCAATTTAGCAAGGTCCCTTAGCAAATTAGCAAGACCCTAAATCAAAAATAAAAAATAGGACTGGGGATGTAGGTCAGAGGTAGAATGCCTCTGGGTTCAACCTCCAGTACCAAAAAAAGGAGAGAGAAAAAATACACACACACACAAAAAAAAAAAAAAAAAAAAAAAATCCTAACATTGAACTCTGGTTAATAATATGTATCTGAAGTATTTAGAGGAGATGTACTAATATCTTCAACTTACTTTGTAATATATCTCAAATAATAAGATGAATTAATGAATGGATAGGCATGCAACAAGCAAGTATAAATTTTTAATGATAGGATCTAGGTACTGGCATATGGGTGTTCATTGTAAAATTCTTACAATTTTTCTATATATTTGAACTTTTTATAATAAATTGTTATAATGAAAAATAAACTGGGCATGGTGGCACATACTTGTAATCCCAATACTTGGGAGGCTAAGACAAGAGGATCGCAGGTTCAAGGACAGCCTCAGCAAGTAGTGAGACTCTCATCAACCTAGCGAGACCCTGTTTCAAGAATAAAAATAGGGCCAGGCATGGTGGCGCACGCTTGTAATCCCAGTACTTTGGGAGGTGGAGACCAGAGGATCCAGGTTCGCGGCCAGCCTCAGCTCGCTCTCTCTCTCTCTCTCTCTCTCTCCCCTTAGTGAGGCCCTCCGCAACTTCGTGAGACCCGGTTTCAAAATAAAGTATAAAAACTAGGGCTGGGGGTGTAGCGTGGAGGTAGAACGCCCCTGAGTGTTCAATCCCCGGTACCGCAAAAAAATTAATTAATTAATTAAATAAATTAAATAAAAATAGGGCCGGGCGTGGTGGCGCACGCTTGTAATCCCAGTACTTTGGGAGGCGGAGACCGGAGGATCCAGGTTCGCGGCCAGCCTCATCTCTCTCTCTCTCTCTCTCTCTCCCTCTACCTAGTGAGGCCCTCCGCAACTTCATGAGACCCGGTTTCAAAATAAAGTATAAAAAAAATAGGGCCGGGGGTGTAGCATGGAGGTAGAACGCCCCTGGGTTCAATCCCCGGTACCGCAAAAAAAAAATAAAAATAAAAATAGGGCTGGGGGTGTAACTTGGAGGTAGAATGCCCCTGGGCTTAATCCCCAATACTACAAGAAAAAATTGAAAAATAAACTATGTATGGTGACTATGTATAGTAATAAACTTGCTGTTTAGTCATTTATAGGTTTCAAATTATACCCCAACATGCTTAAATTTACTAAGTTTCACAAAATCTGGGGGGTTTGCCTTTTTTTGTATGTATGTGATACTGGGGGTTGAACCCAGGGACATTCTACCACTGAGCTACACCCCCAGCCCTTTTGACTTTTAAAACAGGGTCTCACTGAATTATCCAGGCTAGCCTTGAATCTGCGATCCTCCTGTCTCAGCCTCCCAGGTACTGGGATGACAGACCTGTGCCACTGGGCCTGGCTGGTTTTCTACTTTTTATTGATTGGAAACACCTAGTACTATGGGATATATAGTATGTAATAAATATTTGTAGAATAAATTTTATCACATCTAATCCTTAATCAGGCTATTTTAGTGCTCAGAAAGTGAGATATAATGAAAGCAATGTGAAAGTCTTCCACAACCCAGCCCATGACCCAAAGTATTCTTAAACTAAGTATAGATGACTCCAACGCTGTTTAATATAAGCTATCTAGATTGATTTCAAAATGAAGGTGGGAGATAATAAAACAGATATCCAATAATTCATGCATTTCATTGATCTAAAACTTAGTTGGGCATCAAAACTGATACCAATTGGAGCGATGCCTGGGGTTCTTGTTCATAGCTAGTTTAGAAAAAGTTAGCCAGAACTACTGTTGCAAGCTTGAACAAAGTTTTATTATTACAGAGAGAAATGGGGGACAGAGTAATCAAAGCACTACACCAGAGGTGACGTAGTGGAGTGCCTTGAAAGTAAGGCACTGATGCCTTTGAACATATACAATTTTTATAGGAATTAATTATCTCTTGTTTCTTATCCTGCTTAACCAATAGTCTTCTTTTCCCACCAAAAGCAGGTGCAATTCTGTTAGTTATCTCTGTTATGTAAGTCCTTCTTGTTAGCCTTCTTTGTTCATCCTCACAGGGGCTGACAGTGTCTTTGGTGAGTTCTCAGCATCTCCTTATCTCTATCTGCTAGAAGTTACTTATTATGTTGAAAACTTGTTTTATAATAAAGGAAAGAAAATAAACAGGAATATAGTCTTTCAAAGTATGGAGGATTTTGGACTATAACTATTTTGTGTTATTGGTAATTAATATTGGGTTAATATAGCTTGCTTTTTCATCTTTTAATGTTAGTCTTAGCTGTTGTGAAAGTTTATAATTCTTTTCTAATTGCATGTGTCTGTGCCTGCAACATTTAGCGTTTAGCTGGACTGACAGCCAACTTTTAGCTGACCAAGGTCAACTTGGCTGCAGCTCTCGGCTGACAACTTAGAGACAGAGAAAAGGATTTTATTGTTTTGCCTGAGTATGAGAGCTTGTTCTCACTATTAGCAATTGATACCTATTAGCAATCAATGCAGGCCCCATCTCCATCAAAAATCTTCTGAGAGTTTTGTAAGCAATCCCGGTTTCTAGAATCGGAGATTCCGATTCAACAGTTCTATTAGTCCTTAAAAGTCCTCACATAATTTCAGTGCATACCTAGTTTTGGCAATCAATGATCTTGTTCATTTCCTTTTACTTACTTCAAATATGTCTTCCAAAAAGATGGCAAGAGAAGTGACATTTTTTTAGCATCTACATACCAGACACCATTCATGTTGTCCCATCAACATCTCATAGTAACCCTTACAGGTATTATTAACCATATTTTACTGTTAGAAAAATTGAACCTAGACAATTTTAAGTAACTTTGTCCAAATTCATTATAGCCAGCAGTGCAAGAATCAAGATTGGCAGTCAGATGGAGCCACAAAGCTACCACACTACTATGAACCTTTCAAAAGTATAAGGGGGAAAGTTACTGAGAAAGTTTCTCATCTGGCATTATAGACACAAGTAACTTTGACATTTCTTATTTAAATGCCTGGTGGTATAATTTCAACCTCTGTCTTGTTCTAGTACCAACGGAAAAGATCTGATGATCTGACCGTCATTATACAGCTTCAAGGAAAGTTTCTCTGTGTGTGTGACAGAGAGGGAGAGGGAGAAAGAAATACACTAAAATTCTAGGTCTTTGTTCCCCAATGCTTTCTGTATAGAGATTGCTCTACTTTGGATCCTGAGTTCTTCTTCAAGTGAATGACTCAAACTAAATATTGCTTATTCCTCTCACAAAAAAATAACAGTCCATAGCACTTGACTATTAAAACATATCTTAGGCAGGCCAGGTGTGGTGGCACAGGCCTGTAATCCCGATACTTGGGAGGCTTAGACAGGAAAACTGCAGGTTCAAGGACAGCTCAGCAACATAGCAAGACTCTCAGCAAGCTCTTGAGATCCTGTTTCAAAAACAAAAAATAAAAAAGGGCTGGAGGTGTAGCTCGGAGGCAGAATACCCCTGGGACTACTATCTGGAATTTAGCTCTCTCATGTTGTTCTTAGGTTTGGAGATTATGCTCATGCAATACAATACAGCTTGCTACACACCTGCAAAATATTTTTAGTAAGATTTCTGTTTCATACTGTTGTCCATATAGTCAGTGTTTTCTGTTGGGGATATTTAGGATTAGGAATCAGGTGTTCAAAATAAAAACTTCCTATTTTTCTTTATATGATTTCACAACAGGGACTTGGAACAACTTGAGTATCCTATTCCATATCTCAATGTGCCCCTCTCTGCAGAGTACGCAAGACATCCTGTTGCATTTCCCAAAGATGCTCAACTGTCTTAAGTTAGCCATATGCACGCTATTTACTAACTAAATCTTCCTATACATAGTTCGTTTTCAGTGCCCAACTTTCCTCCTTTATTCTGAATATCTTCATCCCAAGAGGCATCACTGTGCACATAACCACTTAATATGACACAATAAAGAAATATAAGCCCTAATCTGTTATAACAGCCTGCACAATTTTTTCATTAGAGTTAAAAATATCAGAAATGCCTGAGTAACAAAAACAGATGTTTCTACAACACTCTTAATGATAGTGCAAGTCTCTTCCACAGAAGGACACACGAAGGAAGCAGTGGATTGCCAGAAAGGTACTTGGCTCATTTCACAACTCTAAGGCTATCCACCTAATATTTCCCATATAGTAGTTTTTATCCATCAACATACTGAAACAGAGAGAGCGAGAGAGCAAGAGAGAGAGAGAGAGAGAGAGAGAGAGAGAGATGAATTAGAAATCCCTTAGGTTGTGTGAATGTAAAAAAAAAAAGCTGGTTGCTTTTTTGGGGTTGCAGCTGAGTGTGGTGGTGCACACCTGTAATCCTTATACTTGGGAGGCTGAGACAGGAGGATTGCAGGAATTGCAGCCTCAGCAACTTCTCAAGGCCCTCCACAACTTAGTGAGACCCTGTTTCAAAATAAAAAGGGCTGGTGGTGTAGTTCAGAGGTAGAATGCCCCTGCATTCAATTCCCAGTAAAACACACACACACACACACACACACACACACACACACACACACACACACACTAGCACACACACACAATGAAGACTATTAAAAATGTGACATAATTTTTTTTTTTTTTGCGGTACCGGGGATTGAACCCAGGGGCATTCTACCTCCGCGCT
>PVJS01049342.1:0-14699 GCA_004027185.1 Glis glis | reverse complement strand
TTGAAACCGGGTCTCACGAGGTTGCGGAGGGCCTCACTAAGTAGAGAGAGAGAGAGAGAGAGACAGAGAGAGAGACAGAGAGAGAGAGCTGAGGCTGGCCGCAAACCCAGATCCTCCGGTCTCCGCCTCCCAAAGTACTGGGATTACAAGTGTGCGCCACCACGCCTGGCCCCGGCCCTATTTTTTATACTTTATTTTGAAACCAGGTCTCACGTAATTGCGGAGGGCCTCACTAAGTAGCTGAGGCTGGCCACGAACCCAGATCCTACGGTCTCAGCCTCCCAAGTAGTGGGATTACAAGCATGCACCAACACGCCCGGCAGCAGAGCACCTTACTCAGAGAGGCGGCCACCGCAGTTGGACGGGCCAGTACCTGGCTCATGACTGTTACCATCTTTATTTATTTATTTTTTCTTGTGGTTCTGGGGATTGACCCCAGGGGCATTTTACCTGAGCCCAATTTTATTTTTCATTTTGAAACAGGGTCTCACTAAATTGCTGAGGTTGGCCTTGAACCTGAGATCCTCCTGTCTCAGTCTCCCAAGAACTGGGTCATTCCTCCTCCCCTCTTTCCTCCTCTGAATTGGACCCAGGGGCATTCTACCTCTGAGCTACACCCCTGGCCCTTTTTATAGTTCTTACTTGTAAACTCGTTCTTACTAAGTTGCTGAGAGCCTCGCTAAACTGCTGAGGCTGACCTTGAACCTATGATCTTCCTGTCTCAGTCTCCCAAGTACTGGGATCACGGGTGTGTACCATCACGCCTGGCCACACCATCTTTCTTGACCATCAGGGAAGGTTTGATCTCTGCCTGCCTCTTCATCAGGAGGGCAGCCTAAGGTTCACCAGCTTGCTAATTCTTTCCTCAGGTCCCTTCTGTTTTCTGTCAGCAGTAGAGAAAGGGAAACATTCTAGCAAATGACATCTAGTATGCTTTAATTAACTACAGTATCTTGTGCTCCAATATGCACTAAGAAATCACTACCAGATGGGCAAAATGAAAGATATTTACACAAAAAAAGCAATCCCTTTAAAGAGATTTAGATCTCCCAAAGGTGGAGAACTCCAAGGGTCCAAGAGGCTATTTTGATGGATGTTAGAATGGAACTGGAAATTCTTATTTCACTTATAAAATGCAGCGCTCTTCTTTATTCCACCGGCCTTTCATGAGTCTGTGTTTCCAAGGCCAGTGTGTAAGTGGCCCCATTCAGTCAGTTCTAAGGATTTTATTTTTAGGAATCTGACTTGGAGTGGATAAAGAAGTGTGGAAGACTTGCCTTCACCTTCAAGCAAGCTAGCTATTTTGAGTTCTCTTCCTAGGGAGAGGAATTATATTTCCAGCTGTGCACTTCTGGCATTTCCCCTAGCATTCTGTAAACAGGGAACCAGGCTTCCTTGTCCAACAGTGACGGCGACCCAGGCAAGGCCAGGTAACATCCCCCGCATCAGGCAGCAGCCTTGGGCCTGCGCTCTCGCCCTGTCTGCCCATCACTGTTTTGGTGCTCTGGGCATCTCTGCTCACTCCTGCAAGAAGCCGCCCTAGACATGAGAAAGCAGACACCTTCTCTGGGTGCTGGTGCTGGGCAGTCTTGGGTACTGGCTCTTTTTCGCTGTTTTTTTTTTTTTTTTTTTTGCAGTGCAAGGGATTAAACCCAGGGCCTCACACGTTAGGCATTGCAAAAGATTGTTCACTTTAATTTTAGAACTGAATTTGGAGATGAAGACACCCTGTCCATTGTGGCTCCTGTTTCCCTGGCATAGTTCAACAGAAATTTTTCCAGCACCTCTACAGCTATTCAGGACCTCTCTCCAATGTAAGAGTAGCAGTGAATTCTTTATCAATTTATAAGTTGCCAATATTTATTTTAACCACAAAGCAACTTACAAGTTGTTGTTAAAGAGGCTGGAGAAAGCAGGGGGGAAGGAATGGGCAAAATATCTGAGTTCAGTTGCTGAGTCCTCATGGGTGCTCCTTCATGTATGTTACTGTAATTATTATTCTCTGGTACTGGGCATTGAACCATTGAACCCAGGAGTGCTCTACCAAGAGCACTCCTCCAGCACTATACTCCAGCCCTTTTTATATTTTATTTTGAGACGGGGTCTCACTAAGTTGCCCAGGTTGGTGCCAAACCTGCGATCTTCCTGCCTCAGCCTCCTGTGTAGCTGGGATTACAGATGTACACCACCATGCCTGGCTATATATGCTATTTTGAAGGGACAACAATAAATAAAGCTTCTGTTTGGGGCTTGGTCATCAAAACAGGAAGAACCCCAATCAGTACAGGGAGAATGTAATTTCTGGTGTGGTCCTGACCATCAACATGAGTTTAAGATTAAAGCTGCTTAGCTATCAGCAAAGCCCACTGTGTATGGTAGTTATTCTTGATTAGAGAATCAGGAAAATTCACATGTAGGAAAATGGGCTATAGGAACGAACCCTTCAATAAAGCAATATTCTATATATTGCAGTGGTTCTTAGCAAGGAATAAACACTGTACAGTCGGCCCTCTGCATCTGTGAATTCAACCAAATGTGGATCAGAAGTATCTGAAGCCAGGTGTGGTGGTGCATGCCTGTAATTCCAGTACTTGGGAGACTGAGACAGGAGGATCGCAGGTTCAAGACCAGCCTCAGCAACTTAGCGAGGCCCTGTTTTAAAACAAAAATTAAAAAGGGTTGGGGTGTAGCTCTGAGGTAGAATGCCTCTGGGTCCAATCCCCAGCAAAACACACACACACACACACACACACACACACACACACACACACACACACATACACACACATATGCATCTGAAAAGCTAGGTATGGTGTTGTACACCTGTAATTCCAGTACCTGGGAGACTGAGACAGGAGGATCGCAGGTTCGAAGGCAGCCTCAGCAATTTACTGAGGCTCTCACAACTTAGAAAGACCCTGTCTCCAAATAAAAATAAAATAGGGCTGGGGGTGTAGCTTGGAGGTAAAATGCCTCTGGGTTCAATCCCCAGCACCACAAAAAAAAAAAAATTAAAAAATTAAAAAGTAAAATGGGGCTGGGAGTGTAGCTCAGAGGTAGAATGCCCTTGGGTTTAATCCCCAGCACCACAAAATAAATACGTAAATTAAAAAATAAAAACAAATAGGGCTGGGCGTGGTGGCGCACGCTTGTAATCCCAGTACTTTGGGAGGCGGAGACCGGAGGATCCAGGTTCGCGGCCAGCCTCAGCGCGTGCGTGCACTCTCTCTCTCTCTCTCTACCTAGTGAGGCCCTCCGCAACTTCGTGAGACCCGGTTTCAAAATAAAGCATAAAAAAATAGGGCCGGGGGGTGTAGCGCGGAGGTAGAACGCCCCTGGGTTCAATCCCCGGTACCAAAAAACAACAACAACAACAAAAAAAACCAAATAGGGCTAGGGATGTAATTCAGAGGTAGAACATCCCTGGTTCAATCCCCAGTAACACACACACACACACACACACACACACACACACACCTGAAAAAAATGGTGTTGGGCTTGGTGGCGCACACCTGCAATCCCAGGACTTGGGAGGCTGAGACAGGAGGATCTGGGTTCGCGGCCAGCCTCAGCTTCTTAGTGATACTCTCCGCAACTTAGTGAGACCCTGTTTTGAAATAAGGAATAAAAAATAGAGCTGGGAGTGTAAGCTCAGAGGTAGAATGCCCTTGGGTTCCATCTCCAGTACCACAAACAAATAAAAATAAAAATAAAAATAGGGCTTGGGGTGTAGTTTGGAGGTAGAACGCCCCTGAGTTCAATCCCCAGCACCAAAAAGAAAAAAAAAAAAAAAAACCCAGTGCCTATACTGAACACATACAGACTTTTTCTCCCCTTGTAATTATCCCCGAAATTTATGTAGCACTTATATTAGATTAGGTAAATTAAGTAGTCTAGAGATGATTTTAAAATATACAGGAGGATGTGTTTAGAACATATGCAAATACTACATCATTTTATGTAAGGGACTTAAGTATCTGCAGATTTTGGTATCCATGGTGGTGTGTGTGTGTGTGTGTGTGTGTGTGTGTGTGTGTCCATGTGTGTGTGTCCTGGAACCAATCCTCCATGGATATGGTCAAACAACTGTAATCACCGATGGAACTTCTAAAACCTACATGCCAAGCCCCACTGCAGACTTACTAAAATCTCCAGGCAGCTGCAGTTTGAAAAAGGGCCCCAGGTGATTCTGATGCATACCCCCAGGTGAGAAACATGTTCTGTCTTCCCAGGATGTACATGCAGTATTCAGTACCCATCAACGAGACATTTAACATAACTCCTACAGACATCTGTTGGCTCCGTGGGGATTACTGACAATGCAATAAATCAGGAAAGCAACCTCCCTGGCTGTGACCACCAACTGGGAAAAACAGCAGCTTGACATCTCAGTGCCCTTATGGAGACGTCCAGGAAAATGACTCCTCATGAATGAACCAGAAAGAGAAGAGAGTGACAGGAACCAGGTGCAGGAGTCCACTGGCTTTCCCAGCCCCCCAGGCCCATGACAGACGGCCGGTGAGCTGGCTGCGCTGTTTGGGGAAGCGCCCACCGCCCTTTCTTTCAATTAGTGAAAGCCATCTAACCTTACCAGAGCAACATGACCGCACCCAGGGAGCCCTCCTCTGCTCCTTCAGGGTGCGCTCTCAGCCTCCCCTCCTCCACTCTTCCTGCACTGGTCTAATCTAGAATCTTCTCCTAATCGAGTTCAACTAAAGGCCATGCCTCTTTCTTTCACCACTTGTTTTTTTCTCGGTGTTCTCGGCACATAAGAGGCCAACTGATTATCGAGAACAGGCTGGAAGTTGACTGAGAAATGAAGTTCTGGGGCTGGGGATGTGGCTCAGTGGTAGAGCGTTTGCCCACCATGCATGAGGCTCTGGGTTCGATCCCCAGCACCGCAAAGCAAAAAGAAACAAAGAGGCCTAGGTTCAAGGCTGGGGTTGACTGACAAGAGAGGAAGGGAACAGTGACGAGTAGTCACACTAGGAAAACAAAAGGGCGGCAAATAATCAATGTTTCTGGTAATTTGTGTGTGTGTGTGTGTGGTACTGGGGATTGAATCCAGGGGCATTCTACCTCTGAGCTACACCCCCAGACCTATTTTATTTTTTTTATTTTAAAACAAGGTCTCGCTAGGTTGATGAGTCTCACTACTTGCTGAGGCTGTCCTCAAACCTGCAATCCTCCTCTCTCAGCCTCCCAAGTACTGGGATTACAAGCGTGCACCACCACGCCTGGCTTTTTTTTAAATTTTGAAACAGGGTCTCGCTAGGTTGATGAGATTGATGAGAGTCTCGCTACTTGCTGAGGCTCGCTTCAAACCTGCGATCCTCCTGTCTCAGCCTCCCAAGTACTGGGATCTCAGGTGTGCACTACAATGCCCGGCTTTGATCAGATTTTTGAATCTTAAAGCTTCCTACTGAGCTGGACATGGTGGCGCATGCCTGTTATCCCAGTACTTGGGAGCCTGAGACAGGAGGATCGCAGGTTTGAAGCGAGCCTCAGCAAGTAGCGAGACTCTCATCAATCTCATCAACCTAGCAAGACCCTGTTTCAAAATAAAAGACTAAAATAGGTCTGGGGGTATAGCTCAGAGGTAGAATGCCCCTGGGTTCAATCCCTAGTAACACACACACACACACACACGTGCGCGCGCACACACACACACGCACGCTTCCTATTGTATTGCTGTCACGGTTTTATGGATTTGCAGGAAACTTCCTCTGTACTGAAAACCCATTTCTGAGTGCTGTTTGATAACCCAAGTTTATCCAGAAGCCTGCTATGCGCATTCTCTCTAGAGAGCGCCACCTCGCCACCTCGGGGCTCTCCCTGCCTGGCCAACTGATACCTAACAAGAGCAGTCACCAGTGGGGTCACCCTGAGGTCATGGGTCATGGTTAACTGAGTCTTGGTTTCTAGTGAACCAAGAGAACTGGGATGACTACCTGGTATGTCACCTGTCCCCTGGATGCAGGACGATGCGAGAGGGCTGAGGCAGCTCTACAGGACAATTCTCTTCCACGAAGCTCTGCTGCTGAGAGCCAGCGGTGGACGGAAGGGCAGGCTGTGTTCTGGGCCGTTCCAGGTTCCGGCCTGGTAAGGTCACCATCCTGTTCCTAGGAATCCAAGGACCCAGTTTTTTTCCGGCACTGCCTGTCACCTTTGTTGTTTCAGGTGACTCTGGAACCTACTCTGGATCTGACAGTGAATGAGCAGGAGGAGATCAGGTGGGACCGGCCTTCTATTCCCTCCAGCAGTTCATCTGCAGAGAAAGCCTAGGAAGGTTCTTCAAGAGAACTTTCTGATTTCCCTACCTAGAAGGCAATCCCTTCCCTAGAAGTCAGGAGCAGAGTGGAAATAAAGAAGCAGAGAAAACAATCTTCTGACATAGGTCCAGTGACTGTGCCAAATGGAACCCTCCTTTGTTTTTTTATTTTTGCTTATTTTTTGCAGTGCTGGGGATAGAACCCAGGGCCTTGCACGTGCTCGGCAAGCGCTCTACCACTGAGCCACACTCCCAGCCCCAGAACCCTCTGCATCAGATCTGGGTCTGCCCCCACACCAGGTCAGCAGCCTGAGGGCAGGCAGGATGTCTACTTCCACGGCCCGGTGCACACACCCTCCTGGATGACAGACACAGGGCTTCTCCCTTCCAGAAAGGACTGAGAAATGAGAACACAGGGATAAGTTGACCGTGTCATAAAAGGTACCAGAAGCGAGATATGTACAGGAGTGTGATTCACAGGGAAAAGTGCACATGCTTCCGTCCCGCTGCCTTCATAAAGGAAGGCCACGGTCCCATCCTGTAATCCGCCACCTCACTGGCTCTGGCTCTTGCAGCCAATCCCAGAGGCAGGGGAGGTCTGTGAGCATTCTGGCTGCAGAGGTGACCTCACACTGGCAGAGGGAGGAAAGGGTGAGACCCAGGCTTCCTCATCCACACGGCCTGGACAGGCATGTGGCGAAGGGCAGGACTGCTGTGGTGACGCTACATGAGTCGATGACAACTCGACAGTCAGGGGCAGCCTGGAAACAGCAAGGGAACCACAGGGGCCTCTCACCCGCTGCTGCCTCTGTTTCGGGAACAAGACGTAATCTAAACTGCCCTTTCATAACCCAGCCCTTTCTCAGCTTCTCCCATCAGGTCAGGAATTAGGACACGGCACAGGAGAGACACACCAAGAACCCCGATGTCCCGGAGGTCTCGAGGTGGAGGGTCTGAGTCATGGGGGCGCAGGGGTAGCTGGGGCTTCTAGGAACCGCCGTCTTGGGTCGCTGGCGGCGCCCCTTTGTGCGTTCCTACAGCCTCTTTTTAATCAGTTTCTCGAGTTTGCGGATGCGAGATGATTCCTGCTCTGGCGTAGGAGTCATGAGGGACAGGGAGCCGGCGCCGTCGGCCCCCGAGGGCGGGGTGGGCAGCCTCTGGCGCAGGAGTTCCAGCATGCTGCTCTGCTCACTCCTCTTCAGCCCCTAGAGGAAGGACAGTGAGTGTCGGGAGGTGGCCCCGCGGTGCGCCTCCGGCCTGCTCTCAGCCCAGGTCCTGTGGTCAGCGCGGGCCCTCCAGGCCAGGATGGCACTTTCTCCAGCGGAATTACCAGCCCTGGGCAGTAGCCCAGGAGAAAGCAGGGGAAGGAAAAACGAAGTCATGGGGTAGGAGAGAAAGAAAGGACAGGTACAGACAGCGGAGACAGCGGTGCTCTGCTCCTCCTCCGGCCCGTCCTCCGCTGAGCGGCAGCTCTCCACAGGCAGGGCGGCCTCAGAATCCTGAACCCCGCCCTCCGGATTGCTCTCCTGGAAGGGCGTCCTGCAGTCTGGGGTGCAGGGTGGGGAGCTATCTGCAATTTGAGGCCGCCCCTCAGGAGCCTCTATCCCACCCCCAGAGTAAGAGGGACGAGGAGTGGGGACAAATGGAGACGCCAGCTCACCTTCATGTCCAGTATCTTCTGGAAGGTTTCTGTATTGCAGTCTGTAAGGAGTTTGATGTAGTTGTCCACAAACACCAGCAAGGGTTCATGGGGGGCCATCACGACCTACCGAGGGAAGGGACACGAGTAGGTCCTCAAGAATGACTTGTGGTTGGGGCCAGGGGTCACTGCTCTACACTCACCAGCTGACCACAAAGGAGATCTGCAAGATTCCCTCCAGCAGCAGCAACCCCACACTTAGAAATGTCCTGATGGCCTACTTCATCTTCATATTCAATGAATGGGAGCAATGTTTCCAAAAGTTGTTGCATCAAAAATATCACTTGGATTGCTGTGTGTGTGTGTGTGTGTGTGTGTGTGTGTGTGTATGCATGTGTGTGTGTGTATAACTGGGCCTTGAACCCAGGGGCAATCTATCTCCCTGCCCAGCCCCTTTTATTTTTGTGTTTTGAAAGAGGGTCTTGTTAGGTTGCTGAGAGTCTTATTACATTGCTGAGGCTGGCCTCCAACCTGCGATTCTCCTGTCTCAGTCTCCCAGGTACCATGATTACAGGTATGTGCCACCAAACCTGGCTTGGATTGCTTTTTAACGTACGGATTACTGGGTTCCTCCTCTGAGGATTTTAATTCAGCAGGCCTGGGTGGGAGATGTTTTTTAAATATCAAGACAGCCGGGCGTGGTGGCACACGCTTGTAATCCCACTACTTGGGAGGCTGAGACAGAAGGATTACAGGTTTGTGGCCAGCCTCAGCAACTTAGTGAGGCTCTCAACAACTTAGGTGAGACCCTGTTTCCAAATAAAAAATAAAATAGGTCTGGAGGTGTAGCCCGGAGGTAGAAGGCCCATGGGTTCCATCCCCAGTATCACAAAAACAAACAAACAAAAACCCAAAACAAAACAAAAAAACAAATCAGGACTGTTTGGAAAATGCTTTGTTAGGTGGTCTCCTGTTTGAGGCCCGTCCTGGCTACATGATACCTGCTACTTTGGTCTATTGAGAAACAGGCGGCAACAGAAACTGATGTGAGTGGACTTTATCAAAAACAAAAACCCCAGAGCTGCCTCACTCTCCTGAAGACCTAAAACCTGGAATGTCACTTAGCCACATTCAGGCGACCAGTTAATATACAAACAGATGGAGGGCCATCCTCAGATCTATTTGCACTTGGCTTTGGAATGCAGCATCTATATTTTCTTCCCCCAGCCGACTGATTTTGTTTTGAATTCCTGAGAATGTACCAGAACGGTAGGGAGTATCCTCAGAAGTTCTCTGTAGATCATTCCCTAACTTTAAGCTCTCCTCCCAGCCAGGAAACCAGCTAGGAAGAAGACTATTGGGCTGCTTCCAATTCCTCAGGCCATGGCTCATGGTTTGTGCAGGACCCTCACCTGGTCCTGTGGTGTCCGTGGACCATGGTTACTTTTTTTTTGTTTGTTTTGGGGTACTGAGGATTGAACCCAGGGTCATTCTGCCTCTGAGCTATACCCCTATCCCTTTTTATTTTTTATTTTGAAACAGGGTCTCACTAAGTTGCAGAGGGCCTTGTTAAATCGCTGAGGCTGGCTACAAACCTGTGATCCTCCTGTCTCAGCCTCCCAAGTACTGGGATTACAGGCGTGTGCCACCGCGCCCGGCCTGCTGCTTTTTTCTCCTGCCATCATCTTAGTCACTCTGGGTTCTGGGCCTGCGGGCTCTCAGACCTTACCGGGAACAGTGCCATGTGCTTTCTAGCTGTCACCCTCTTCTCACAAGTCCAGGTGGAAATCAGGGGCAGGTGCTCAAGGCTTCAGAAGTTCTCGACAGCATCACTCACATACATTTTGTTAAATAAGGCTTTAAAAAACCCATTTGATTAGAGTCAGCTACTACAACATCTGTTCAGAGTTGGTTTAAAGGTGCAAAGTACAGAAAGCCAAGAAGACACGTGTGGGGAAGGGGTCACTGAGAACAGGGCCTGACGTTCCTGCTGAGAAGCAGAAGGATCCCTGACTTACACAGCTGATTCGCAGCAACACCGCCACCTGACTCCCAGTCATGGCCACATCTTATTAACAAGAGAATCCCATGACAGCCAAGAATGCATTTATCAGAAAGAATTACCAATCCCCAAGTAACTGTCCACTGACTTTCAACAATGTCTGATGAGGCCAAAATTCAGCCCGGCCAAAGAATGTGGACAGTCCTTTCAAAACCCAAACTCCCTGGAACATGTGATCCAATAAATAACCAGCCCCCTCTGAACAGAATCCCCGAGGAAGACACAACCTTGAGGATCATCTCGGCCCGGGTCATGCCTTTCACGATGATCTTGGTGTAGCTGGCAGGCGCCTTCCTCACCACCTGAGAGCCGATGGAAGGGAGGTCCAGCAGGACCATCTTCAGGGAGTGGGTGTCCAGCAGCAGCTGTAGGGCAAAGCAGAGTGGTACCAGCCACATCACAGGGCCACAGCCCCTCGCGGATTCACGCGGATTCATTACACCCTCCTGATTATACATGTAATACATTCTCATTGCAGAAAACTTGAAGAATCAACAGAACTATAAAAGAAAAAATATATATATATTTATTTATTTATTTATTTATTTATTTATTTATTTATTTATTTATTTATTCATTTATTTTGCAGTACTGGGGATTGAACCCAGGGGCATTTTACCTCTGAGCTACACCCCCAGCCATATTTTTTATTCTTTATTTTGAAACAGGGTCTCACTAAGTTGCAGAGGGCCTAAGTAGCTGAGGCTGGCCGTGAACCTGGATCCTCTGGTCTCAGCCTCCCAAGTACTGGGATTACAAGCGTGCACCACCACGCCTGGCAGAAAAAATATTTAGAAACAGGAAAACATCAAGAAACCATGGTTAGCTGGGCGTGGTGGCGCACACTTGTAATCCCAGTACTTGGGAGGCTGAGACTGGAGGATCTGGGTTCGCAGCCAGCCTCAGCTACTTAGTGAGGCCTCCGCAACTTAGTGAGACCCTGTTTCAAAAAAAAAAGAATAAAAAATAGGGCTGGGGGTGTAGCTCAGAGGTAGAATGCCCCTGGGTTCAATCCCCGGTACCACCACAAAACAAAACAAAGCAAAACAAAACAAAACAAAACCATGGTTAAATGTGGTATAATAACTGCTGTATAAAAAACTAAATCAGAATCATACTGTGTGTATGTATATGAATAGTTTTATAACTTGGTTTTTCTACTTAATATATAAAGCTTTTGCATTCTATTTTCCCATCATGACTGTCTTAAAAAAAAATCATGAAGCTAGGCATGGTGGCAAACACTGGTAATCCCATCTACGGGGAGGCTGAGGCAGGAGGATAGCAAGTTCCAGGCCAGTCTGGGCTACTTAGCAAGATCCTATCTCAAAATAAAAATAAAATAAAAAAATAGGAAGTGTTGGGGGTGTAGCTCAGAGGTGGAATGCCCGTATGCTAGCACTGGTTGCAGTGGCTCATACCTGTAGTCCCAGCTACTTGGGAGGCAGGTGGATCTCTTGAGCCCATGAGTTTGAAGCCAGCCTGGGCAGCAAAGCAAGACCTTGCCTTGCATCCCAGGAAAAGAAGAAATATATTCAATTTCAGATAGATTAAAATCCAAGATATAGCTGGGCATGGTGGCGTATGCTTGTAATCCCAGTACTTGGAAGGCTGAGACCAGAGGATCCGGGTTTGCGGCCAGCCTCAGCTACTTAGTGAGGCCATCTGCAACTTAGTGAGACCCTGTTTCCAAATAAAGAATAAAAAAATAGAGCTGGGGGTGTAGCTTGGAGGTAGAATGCCCCTGGGTTCAATCCCCAGTACCACAAAAAAGAAAAAATATCCAAGATATGGTATTTAAAAAAAGTGAACTCCAAGATATAAAAAGAAAAACTTTAGAACTTTTGGAAGAAAATATAGAGATTATTTTTATTGCTTATGGGTAAAGACAAATGTCAAACACAGGAAAAATTGAAAAATTTACTCCCCTAAAATCAAATTAGTTTATATCAGATGACATATAAACAAAGTAAAAGACAAGATTAACCAGGAGAAGACATGTGCAATATTGACAAAGGAATGATATGTAGAACACACAAAGATTCCTACAGAAAGCAAGAAAAAGACTAGGGATGGGGCTTTAGTTCAGTGCAGAGCACATGCTTAGCATGAGTGAGACCGAGTTCAATTCCCAGCACCAAAAAAAAAAAAAGACCATCTTATCAACAACAACAGGGCAAAGGGCATGAACAGGCAGTTCACAAAGAGGAAACCCACATGCCCAAAAGGTATGTGAAGTGATACGGAACCTTATTAGTAGTTGGCAAATACAAAAGGGTTTATAAAAGCACGGGGCTCGGGTGCAGTTCACTGGTAGAAGGCTTGCCTAGCATGCACATGCCCTGGTTTTGATGACCAGCAAAGCAGGAAAAAAAAAAGTGTTGAAATGGATATGGCCCTGAACCTCCAGACTCACAGTGACAGTATAAATTAATTCTAGCACATTAGGGTAAACAGTAATATTTTCTCAATTGAAGATGCATATAACCTATAACAGGCTAGCTTTGAATTTGTAATCCTCCTGCCTCAGCCTCCCAAGTCCAACATAGCAGTTTTACTTAGATCCTTTAGAGAAATTCTTGCCCATGTAAAAAAAAAATGTTCCCTGCATTCTCTGTTTGCAAAAGCAAAAGACTGGAAACAACATAAGCGTCCATAAAAAGTAGAGTGAATAAATGGTGGCATATTTTTACAATGGAATATGATACTGAAGTCAAAACGAGTGAACACAAATGACATCTATCAACATAAATAAATCTCAGAAAACACTAAGTTGGGCAAAAAAATGTAAGAGAGGAATGATATGTACGGTACAATTTACATAAAGCTTAGAAATAAGCAAAACAAAATCATGTATCATTTGTGAATATATACATATACATACTAAAAACACTTATGGGAATGGAAAATATAAAAATCAGAGTAGTGTTTACCTCTGGGCACGGACAGAGGATGATGGCAGGGCGGGATCCATGGGAGGCCTCAGCAATAACTACAGTGATTTACTTTACGTAAAAAAGGATCCAAAGCAAAGGCGGAAACGTGTCACAGAGCCTACTGAGCTGGGCGGTGAGCCGCTGGTATTCTTTGTGATTTTCTATACTCTCATTACCAGGAAATAGTTTTGTTTTTTAAGTATGCCATTTGATGTCTGGCAAGGATTCAACCTGGTCTTCTATGCAGCAAACGTTAAGAGCATTGTCAAAATCGAAGCCGCGTCTTAGCATTCATTTGTTGGTAGGGAAAACAAAACAATCAATGATTGTATCTAAAAACATATGGCAATGCTTTCTACTTTTTCTACTTCCCAGAGAAATATTATATGCATAAATAATTGTACAGTCTGAAGTGACAGGAAGAGTTTTGAATGAACCAGACATAATTCATCCTCTCTCTCTCTCTCTCTCTGTGTGTGTGTGTGTTTTGTTGGAGTCCTGGTGATCAAACTCAGCAATGCTGCACCACTGAGTTATACCCCGAGCCCTTTTTCTTTTTTATTTTGAGACAGGGTCTCACTAATTTGCCCAAGCGAGCCTCAAACTTGTGATCCTCTTGCCTCAGGCTCCTGAGAAGCTGGGATTAAAAGTGTACCACACTGTGCAAACTCCAGAATAATTCTCATCTTAAGGAGATACGACACGTTCATTCCCTGGCCAGTCACGAGAAAATTCTGTCATTGCCAGACAGCCTAAGAGATGAAAACCTTGGTCTCTCGTTTTATATAAAGCAATGCAGTCAGAAAAGATGGGAACTAGTGTGACCTATCTAGCAGCTGTCTGTAGGAAGTGAAGATAAAAGGTCCTGTTTTCATGAAAATCTGCTGTTTTTTATCTTTGAAGACAGCTAGCAGTTCATCTCCTCGGGCATGAGGCACTGGGCAAGGGGCAGCCATTGCCATATTCCTCTGCATAAATCTTTGTAATCAGAGATAATTTTGGGGGTGGTGCTGGTTGGCTGATGCTGCTGAGGTACAAGGGTGGCAAGCTTGCCATCACCCAGCAAAGCAATGGGAAACTTTGAAGGGGACCCTGACTTCCTTTTTTTGTGTAGGGTACTGGGGATTAAACCCAGGGGCATTCTACCTCTGAACTACTCTATTTTGAAACAGGGTCTCACTAAGTTGCTGAAGCTGGCCTCAAACCTGTGATCCTCCTGTCTCGGCCTCTCAAGTACTGGGATTACAGTCATGTGCTGCTGCCTGGTGGGGACCCTGACTTCTTAAAGAACCTCCTGCAATTCTTGGGGATACTATGGCTTGGCTGCCAGTAAGGATGAAAGTCTTGAGTAGACAAGCTAAAGGCACAATCCTAGAAGGCAAAGAACCAAATATGTCCTGCAAAGTTCTTCAGTGAGGTGGCACAGACAGACAAGTTCCAGATATCAAGAATGAGCCGGGCGTGGTGGCGCACGCTTGTAATCCCAGTACTTGGGAGGCTGAGACAGGAGGATTGCAGGTTCGCAGCCAGTCTCAGCTACTTAGTGAGGCCCCCCGCAACTTAGTGAGACCCTGTTTCAAAATAAAGAATAAAAAATAGGGCTGGGGGTATAGCTCAGAGGTAGAATGCCCCTGGGTTCAATCCCCAGGACCGCAAAAAAAAAAAAAAAAGTTATCAAGAATGGATGAACCAAGGTGGGGATATTCCTTGGTTCTTATCTCTTTTTTTTCTCTCTTTCCCTTCTCCTTCCTTCCTTCCTTCCTTCCTTCCTTCCTTCCTTCCTTCCTTCCT
>PVJS01049341.1:0-14697 GCA_004027185.1 Glis glis | reverse complement strand
AAAAAAAAAAAAAAATCTTTTCACACATTGGCTAAACTCTCAGAATAAATTCTGGATCTGACATAACCTTTGTGACTTTGAGTAAGTTATTTACCCCGGTTTCCTGGTCTATAAAATGAGAGGAATAATACTTGACCCATTGAGTTATTTTATGGACTGAATGAGGTGATACATGTAAAGTACTTAGTACAGTGCCTGGCATGTTCTAAGCACTTAGCAAATGGTAGCTAATTCAGAGATTGTATAATTGCTGACCACTACCACTAATGAGAGTCTCGCCTAAATGAAGCTCCGCATGAGAGAGAGTTTCCTATATACTTACTTGCCTTCTCTGTTCTGCTTTCGGGTGTGTGGTGCTGGTTCTGCGTCATTTTTACCCTTGTCACACTCCATCTATTTCTCTACCTCTTCTCGATCTGCTAACCTGTGCCCACCAGCATTTGTTCATTCCTCCTAGCAGGCAAGCTGACTTCCCCTGTACTGTACTATTTGCTCAGCAACAAAGTTCATTTTATTGATTCATCTGCTCAGTCAACAAATAGGACTCAAGACCCCACTTTGTTCAAGGCACCTTGTTATGTGCTCTATGATAAAAAGAGGATTACAGCATGAGCTCTGACTTCAAGGTACCAATTGCCTTCAGAGCAATTAGCTACGTATCTAAGAAACAAATAACCAGGTGTGGTGGCACACACCTGTAATCCCAGTACTTAGGAGGCTGAGACAGGAGGACCACAAATTAAAGGCCAGCCTCAGAAACTTAGTGAGACCCTGTTTCAAAATAAAAAGTAAAATAGGGCTGAGGGTATAGCTCAGAGGTAGAATATCCCCAGGTTCCATCCCTAGTACCTCAAAAAGAAAAACAAACAAAACTAATATAATTAGTGGTAATCTATAAAAGACCAACATGTAAGCTACTCTGAGAGTTCAATGGAATTCTTTTGGCTCAGGAAAACAGTTTGTTTCATGGATGAGGTAGCATTTGAGCTGGGTCTAAAGGATGAATGATTGTGTATACTGCAAAGAAAGCAACAGGACTTAGAGATAGCCGTGTAGCTGTGGGATGAAGGCCCTATATCATTTATGATTGATTCCATTGTAAGTAACAAAAATTCTTTTTTTTTTTTTGCGGTACTGGGGATTGAACCCAGGGGCGTTCTACCTCTGCGCTACACCCCCAGCCCTATTTTTTTTATACTTTATTTTGAAACCGGGTCTCACGAAGTTGCGGAGGGCCTCACTAGGTAGAGAGAGAGAGAGACAGGGAGAGAGAGAGAGAGAGAGAGAGAGAGCGAGAGCTGAGGCTGGCCGCGAACCTGGATCCTCCGGTCTCTGCCTCCCAAAGTACTGGGATTACAAGCATGCGCCACCACGCCCGGCTGTAAGTAACAAAAATTCTGACATAAGCAGAAAGTTACTTCCCCGTGTAACTGAAGTCCTGGAGTTAAAGTGGCTTCAGGTAGGATTTGACCTAGGATACAAACATGGCTTCTTGCCCTTCATGTCTTGGCTCCGTTCCCTTTGGGTTGTCAACTCCATTCTCAGGTTCTCATCTGTAGCAAGACAACAGCAGCAACTCTGGCCTTACATCATACCACTTCAGAGATTGAAAGTGTGTCTTTTTCCCAAAAGTCCCAGCAAGAGTTTCTGCATCTCTGGCTTTGATTGGGTCATATGTCCATTCCTGGATCAGTCACTGCGACTTGAAGTATGATTGGCCAGGCATGAATCAGTGCCCATCCCCAGAGGCTCAGTGGAGTCCCACCACCAGCAAGGCTTGGACTGAGAGCACAAGAGGGTTTGTCCTCCAGAAGGAAAGCAGGGTAGTATTACTTCAACATACGTAGAAAAAACAACAGATGCTCACCCAGCACAGAGGGGACCTCCAAATAATCCAGGCTAATTAGAATGTAGGGTGCTTGAAGGAAAGTGAAAAAGAGACAGACACACTCGGGGCCAGACTGTGAAGTATCTTGAACAGAGACTAAGAGGCCGAGGCTTTACATTGGTGGGTCACTAAAGAACTTGGTGGTCACTGAAGAATTATGCAAGATGATAAGTCTGATCCAAACTATGCCTGGTCAGGTATATTCTGGCAGCATAGTTCTAGATGTATTGAGCAGACAGGGACGAAGACAGTGTACACTGATAGGGAAAGAAGATCATGAACTGGAGGGGGCAGTGGGCATGGAGGGAAAGGGATTAAGAAGATTAGGAAATTGGAAGCCCACAAGAATGCTATAATGAGACAAAGTGTAAGACATTTAAAGATGGTGGGTTTTAGCTGGGGGTAGTGGCACACACCTGTAATCCCAGTACTTGGGAGACTGAGACAGGAGGATTGCAGATTCAAGGCCAGCCTCAGCAATTTAGTAAGGCCTTCAGCAACTTAGTAAGACCCTATTGCAAAATAAAAAATAAAATAGGGCTGGGGGTATAGCTCAGAAGTAGAATGCACCTGGATTCAATCACCAGTACCACACAAAAAAGAAAAGGTGGGTTTTCAGTGGGATGAGTAATGTTATAAACCTCAAAACATTTGGCCTTTTGCAGAAGACTTGAATCTTTCAAGCTATGTTTCATTCAGATTAATGCTCAAATTATTTACAATTTTCCCAAGAACAACTAGAGGGAAAAAGGGGTAGGAGAGTGTGTCTGCTGTCAGGGAAGAGAATCTTGTGATGGAAAGAAACACAAAATCAGAATCAGAAATTGTATGTCAGGTGACATTTTTATAAGTTAAAAACATGGACATAATGTATTTTGTTTTCCCTTTACAGGACTGGTATGTGTCAGGAAAACCTTGTGTGTTTTGGCTCTCAGGCTTCTTCTTCACCCAAGCCTTTTTAACTGGAGCTATGCAGAATTATGCCAGAAAATACACCATCCCTATTGATTTACTAGGATACAAATTTGAGGTACAGTGATTTCTTAAACTCAACAGCATATCATCATGTCCAGCCCTAAGCCCACCAAGTGCCATGCACGTGTGTGTCACTGTCACTATGAACTGCATTATGATGTGAGACTGCAGTGCACCAATACAAGTATTAATAAGTCATGTATTAAATAAGAAGGATATGCAGAATTTATATATTATGAGCCATTATAAGCAATTTTACTTCTTTTCATTTTTGTGTTCCATGAACAAAGTATATGTTTGTCTTACTATCTCTAGGATAGAACTTTTATATATCTTAATATTTGATTCAAATAATCTAATGCTGTTCTTATATTTTAGCAAAAATTAATATGAGGTACAGTAAAACTTGATAAATGCTTCAAAAAGAACTGTACAGAGTTGGGTGCATTGGCACATGCCTGTAATCACAGTACTTGAAAGGCTGAGAGAAAAGGATAACAGATTTGAAGCTAGCCTCAGCAATTGGCAAGACCCTCAGCAACCTAGTGAGACCCTGTTTCAAAATGAAAAATAAAATAGGGCTGGGGGAGTAGCTCAGAGGCAGAATGCCCCTGTGTTTAATCCCCAATACCACAAATGAAATTAATTTTAATTAATTAATTAAAACTAAAATGGGCTCGGGTATAGTTTAGAGGTAGGATGCCCTTGGGTTTAATCCCCAGTGCCAAAAAGAAAGAAAGAACTATACAGTATTATACATTTTTATGTACTATGGTTGAAAAAACCTATAGTTTAACAAGCTAATTTGTGTTATCATAAGTTTTCCTGAATGTGTTCTGAGTATTTATGCAATGTTTTCTTTGTGAAACTAAGTTGTGTGAAGGAGAACAGTACTAGTGTGACCCTCTCCCCTCAGGTTATTCCTTCTGATACATCTGAGACATCACCAGAAGATGGCGTCTATATCCACGGATTATATCTTGATGGAGCACGCTGGGACAGAGAAAGGTCAGTAGTTTCAAATGTAACCCCCGTCTTCAATTGTAGCTGAATCATAGGTATGTACCCAGGGGCATTCTACCTCTGAGCTACACCCCCAGACCTCTTTTATTTTTTCTTTGGAAACAGGGTTCTGCTAAGTTGCCGAGAGCCTCGCTAAGTTGCCAAGGCTGGCTTCAAACCTGTGATCCTCCTGTCTCAGCCCAACTTGGCTTTTTTTTTTTTTTACCAAATGGCCTCTTTTAAGGAATACAATAAATAGCCCAATATCAGAATTATTATGTAAGTCATTACTCAGCCTGGCACAATTAATGAGTGATTATTTTAGTTCCCAAACAATTTTTAGTTAATATTTCAATGGTCTCATTGGTAGAAAAGTTAGCTGAAATTATTTTCTTGCTTCTTTGGTTGTTTAGCAGTTACTTTCTGTTTTGTAATATGTAGGACTGACCCAGTTTTAAAGAGTTAACAGTTATAATAAAGTTCCCATTTAGTAAATGGAAAACTTTTTCTTGTATTTTAATAACACAATAAATAAATATTTAGAATAAATATTCAATTTCTATCTTCACTCTTAGAAAACTATTCCTGGTTTAAAATAAATAGGAGTAGCCGGGTGTGGTGGCGCACACTTGTAATCCCAGTACTTGGGAGGCGGAGACCGGAGGATCTGGGTTCGCGGCCAGCCTCAGCTCTCTCTCTCTCTCCCTGTCTCTCTCTCTTTCTACTAGTGAGGCCGTCCGCAACTTCGTGAGACCCGGTTTCAAAATAAAGTATAAAAAATGGGGCCGGGGGTGTAGCTCAGAGGTAGAACACCCCTGGATTCAATCCCCGGTACCGCAAAATAAATAAATAAATAAATAGGAGTTGAAAGGAAGGGGAGAAAACATTTCCCTTGGAGCTCTTTAACAATCCTTTGTAGGCATAATCCTCTATTTCCAGAGGCAGGGTTAGATTTGCTCTCAAGGGGGTGTTAAAGATGGAGGTTAGAGACTGGGGTAGGAAAAATTGCCTAGGAAGGATCAGTAAGGTGGTTCTACCGAGATAATTCTGAGACAGGGTCATGAGAAGGCTCAACTAGGCTCACATAGTTCATTTTATTCTCTTTCCTTTTTTCATCATTTTACTGCCACTTTTCTTCTCTTACTTTGTTTTCTTTTTTTTTTTTTTTTGCGGTACCAGGGATGGAACCCAGGGGCATTCTACCTCCAAGCTATATTCCCAGGTCTATCTTTTATTCTTTATTTTGAAACCGGGTCTCACGAAGTTGCGGAGGGCCTCACTAAGTAGCTGAGGCTGGCCGCGAACCTGGATCCTCCAGTCTCAGCCTCCCAAGTACTGGGATTACAAGCATGAGCCACCATGCCCAACTCTTTGTTTTCTATGTGTAGTCACTTATTCCTTCCCTCCTTTCCAACAATGTAGCGTAGTTAAATCAGATTTTCTATTTAGAAGACCTATGTTTAAGTTACTCCATGTCACTGAGCCTCCAATCTTTATCTATAAAATAGGAATAGAGATGGGTACAAGGATCGTTCTAAGGGTAAAATGTGATTGCATAATGTCTGCCTCCTGGGAGGTACTTAAAATTGGTAGACACTGGTATTTGTCCACTGTTTTACATTTTGCCTGTCCATAATTTTCTTTTGTTTCTCTGAATTCTTTGCCTCCTATCTTCTTCTTCTCTCCCCCTCCTTTTTCTTTTTCTTTTAGACTTCTTTTGCTCTTTATCTCTGGTACACTTTTATATTAAAAGTCAATATCTCTGTAGCCGTCTATTCTAAGAAACAAATTTCAGAAATGTATTAGTCAAGTGTTGGGGATGTAGTCCAATAGTAGAACACTTGTCTACCATGTGTGAGGCCCTGGGTTCAATCCCAAGTACTGCCAAAAAAAAAAAAAGAAGAAAAGAAAAGAAGTATATTAGTCAGTTTTTCATCACTACGACAAGATAGCTTAGATAAACAACTTAAAAGAAGAATGGATTTATTTTCACTTATAGTTTCAGAGGTTTCAATTCATGGTCACTTGGCTCCGTTGGCTCTGGGCAGTAGTGAAGCAGAACAGCATGGCCGGGAGTGTGTGGGGGAACAAAGCTGCTCACCCTATGGAGTCCAGGAAGCAGAGAGAGAGAGAGAGAGAGGAAGGGCCGCCTCGCCCCAGTGCCCTGCTGCTTCCACTGAGGCCCCACCTCCCACAGGTTGCCCCATCTCCTAACAGGGACACAGGCCGGCAGCCAAACCTTTAGCTATGACCTTTGGGGGAGATCTTAGTTCCAAACCATAACAAGAAACAACTAATAACTTATGTTAATTTCTCTTTACAGTGGATTGCTTGATGAACAACACCCCAAACTTCTGTTTGACCTGATGCCCATCATATGGATAAAACCAAGTAAATACATTTTTAACAAAATTTCCTTGAGTTTTAGGGAGAATAATGATAGATATTATTAACTGCTTCCCAAATAAGTTTTTGCTCAAATCTTTTAGGATCCAGCTCATTTATACTTTATAAAATGATGAAATGTTACAATGGGAATATATTGTCCCCTGCCTTTTATTTTTTCCCCCAAGTGCTGGGGCTAGAACCAAGAGCTTCACTCATGCAAGGCATGTACTCTACCACTGAGCTACACCCCCACCCTAATTTTCTTATTCTTATTCTTTGGGAGGGAGTACTGGGGATTGAACCCAGGGGTATTCTACCTCCAAGACACACCCACAGCCCTTTTTTTGGTACTGGGGATTGAATCCAAGGACATTCTACCTGTGAGTTACACCCCAATCCTATTTTATTGTTTATTTTCAAACAGGGTCTCGCTAGGTTGCTGAGAGTCTCATTACTTGCTGAGGTTGTCCTTTAACCTGTGATCCTCCTGTCTTAGCCTCCCAAGTACTGGGATTACAAGTGTGTGCCACCACGCCTGGCTTCCAGCCCTTTTTTAATTTTTGTTTTGAAACAGGGTCTCACTAGGTTGCTGAGAGTCTTGCTAAGTTAGCGAGGCTGTCCTCAAATGTATGATCCTCATGTCTCAGCTTCCCAAATACTAGAATTACAGGCATGGACCACCACGCCCAACTTCTTACTCTTAAATAACAATAAGTGAAAACATTTACAAATCACCCAGAATCACCACCCAACCTATCAAACATTTTCATTATTAATGTGGTTCAATTGGGAGAAACGTGGCCTTATTTTAGAAGGACTCCTAATATATTTGGCTTTTCAGGAATTATACACAGATTCTTTTTGTGAGTTGGTAAGCGTTGGTTTTTTTAATTAATAACTTGCTAAAAATAAGCAGAAACTTTAGCTTCTTCTAAATTATGAGTTTCTATAGCCAGGCGTGGTGGCACACACTTGTAATCCCAGTACTTGGGAGGCTGAGACAGGAGGATCACAGGTTCGCAGCCAGCCTCAGCTACTTAGTGAGGCCTCACAACTTACTGAGACCCTGTTTCAAAAATAAAGAATAAAAAATAGGGCTGGGGGTGTAGCTTAGAGGTAGAATGCCCCTGGGTTCAATCCCCAGTTCCCCAATAAAATAAAATAAAAAATAAATTATGAGTTTCTTGCATTAGAGCTCTAAGCAGCTGTTTCTCCTTTTGAATGTCGCCCATTACCTATAGTGTATTTTATTCCTTCCCTCCCAAATCCTCTCCAGTTTTTTCATTCCTGCTAAGTGATCAGAACTTTAAAATCACCTCCTGACTTCTAGACCTAGAATCATGTACCATATGAAATCACCTGCCTTGTTTCACAAAATTAATAATATACACTGTAAAAACAAAAACCTTTACATTTTATTACAAAACACACAGTTCTTTTAGTACTAGTGGCTGTCCCCCCTTTATTAAATGCATACATTTCTTTTGTTCTCTTTCAAGCTCCAAAGTCTCGGATTATGAAGTCAAGTGCCTATGTTTGTCCTCTCTACAAGACAAGTGAGCGTAAAGGAACTCTTTCTACTACTGGACATTCTACTAACTTTGTCATTGCGATGTTGTTAAAAACGGACCAACCCGCTAACCACTGGATCAAGCGTGGTGTGGCTTTGCTTTGTCAGTTGGATGACTGAATTGGACAATTTTAGAAAACATCTAAAAGTGAAGATAAAATTGTTTTCACTTACTTAAAAATATTATAAAATCAAGTATCTTGGTGTCATTCTTTTAAATGGAATTTGTGAAAGGTCTTTGCAGTGTCCTCCTTACTGATAGACCACTCTTGATTGAAACAAGGTTTTCTAATACGACTCTCTGATCACTGTCAGGCAACTGTGGAAGGAAAATGGGAAAAGAAGTGCTACTTTGAAGTACATGAAAAACTTTGAAGCTTCTATTTAGTTTCTTTTTCGTGTGTGTGTGTGTGTGTGTGTGGGTAGGTACTGAGGATAGAACCCAGGGGCATTCTACCTCCGAGCTATACTCCAGCCCTTTTTTTTGTTTTTGTTTTTGTTTTGAAACAGGGTCTCACTAGGTTGCTGAGAGTCTCACTAAGTTGCCAAGGCTGGCTCCGAACCTGCGATCCTCCTGTCTCAGCCTCCCAAGTACTGGGAGAATAGGTGTGCACCACCATGCCCAGCTTTCTATTTAGTTTCTCTAAGTTTGATATATATTTGAAAAACAGGTTGGGGAGATTACATGAATAAAATTAAACTAATATTACAAAATATTTCTTTTTACTTATTTTAAAGTATTTCTTCAGCTTTAGTAGTTTACTTTCTACTTACCTACCTAAAGTTATTATATATGAACATTTTAAATACATAAAATATTGTAAGAAAAATATTACAACAATTTAAGAACCAACCCCCTTACTTCAGACTTTGAAACCTTTAGTTCCATTTCTCGACGTGCCCCTGTGACTAGGAAAGGAAATTCAGAGTAGTGAAGTTGACATAAAAAGGCAGCAGGATAGCTGGGGGGCAACGGTAACTTCTACACCTGCAGTGGCTTTGTGCTTCTTGGCATTTGCTTCATATTTATTTGGAAATGTCAAGTGATCCCTTTGTTGTTTTTAATAGTTAAAATTCCTATCACTTAGTATGCACCCATAATATTAGTGTACATTAATGATTTACAAATATTTCAACAAAGCCGGGCATGGTGGCACACACCTGTAATCCCAGTACGTGGGAGGCTGATATAAGAGGATAATAGATTTGAGGCCATCCTGGGCAACTTAGTGAGACCCCATTTCAAAATAAAAAGTAAAAAGGGTTTGGGTGCAGCTCAGTGGTAGAGCACCCTTGGGTTTGAGCCCCAGTACCACACACAAAAAAATTAATTCTGGTTTTCAGTGGCTATGTGCATTGAGGCCGAAGAGAATGAATTCTCTTTGCATGTCCAACCCTCTGCAAATGCTTTTTATTCCAGAATAAGATGTTTAATCCTTTAAATTTGATGAATCTAGCAGAGAAGAAAAGAGATCAAGTTTCTAAGCCACATGTAAAAAACAAGGAGAATGTGCCAGACTGTCCTATGATCAGGTATTTATAGTAAATCTATTTATAATGGCCCAACAGGGGGATGGAGATCCTAAATATAGATGAAAATTCTGAGGCTTACATGTGCTAACCTTTAACAGCGGAAAACTTCAGTGCTGTCCTAGAGGATATAACAAAAGGTAGAAACATCTTTGATATGTGATCAAACCTATTCTGTACTAAAACTGCAGTGTTCTTTTAAACCATTTAGATATTGCTTAATAAAATATGTTGGCTTTTACTACTGCAATACATGTTGCATTGAAAGTACAGTTAGTCTTATAAAGGGTTTATTTTTAGTGTTTACTAAGTAAAATATTATTTTCAGCATAGCTCTTTCTGTGTGTAGGAAATGCATTCTTTTTGGTGAGTACTATAATCACTGAGAAACTCACGGGCCACGTCAAAGTAGATCAACATGAGCATTTTCAGCGTCGCAATGGCCCTGACCCAAGTCTTATATGAAAGGTTGTTTTCTTGATTGAGCTTTAAGTAAATGGCTACTCATAGAAACTTCTAATTTATGCTAAATCTATGGCAGTCCAGAAAACTGTTTTATGCTTATGGAAAAGTTTTTAAATGAGTATTTTGTTTTCTAAATTTTGCATTTTCTTCATATATCAATCCTGTCAACTTTGTAGTTTTCTGGTTTTCCTGTATAGTTTCAAGCAGTTGATAATCTTTTCTCAAGTGGAAAAATATTTTTAATTCATTTTGATTTTGGAGTAAACCTGTTTGAGTTTCACATGGATAATTACACCAGTGATGAAGACACAGACAATGACTTTGATACCCAGCTCAGCATTCAGCAGAGTTTACGGGATATTTACAAGCCGGGAACAACACAGTGTGCACCTGATGAGAGGTAATGGCTTCCTCATTGGTGACGTAATAGCTGTATTCTCCTCCCCCCCCCCCCGCCCTTGCCACCCAGTACTGGGTGTGGAACCCAGGGCCTCATCTTTACTAGGTTAAGTGCTCTGCCATTCAGCTACTACCCTCTCCCCAGCTATCATTTAAATATGACTAAAATATGATGATGCCTGACCAGACAAGATGCAAACTGGAAATCAGAAAGAAGACATGAAGTTTCCAAAGGACTAGAGAAGAACCCTAATGCAGTGTGTGTGTGTGTGTGTGTGTGTGTGTGTGTGTGTGTGTGTGTGTGTTTGGGGGTTGAACCCAGGGGCTTTCTACCATGGAGCTGCACCCCAGCCGCCCCATTAGAAGTCTTTCTATGAAGCCGCAGTCATCGCATCAGTTTATCCCTGATTACTACTGCCTTCACGTTTGCTTTTTGGTTTATATGAGACATTAGTTTTCCCCTCAGTTTTGGAATTACATTTTTTTTCCTATGCAGCTTCCATTCCTTTTTGAGTGCCGACTATAAGGAGATAATTGAAACAATAGAGACAGTTAAGTACTCTTCCAATTCTCCCTTCAGCTGTGGTGAGACTGATGTGACAGCTGGGAGCATTTCCCCTCTGTGCTCAGGAAGCCTAGAAGCAGGTTCTTCCCAGTGCTGAGCACTACGGAAGTCCCTAGCTGACCATCCAGAGTCGGATGTGGCCTCTTCTGGGAGAAAATACCACAGTGCAGCACAGCAAAGAGCCTTCGGGTTCCCCTGTAGACAGAGCTATCCTTCTGCATGTGATAAGACCTGGGGGGGGGGGTGTTCACAGGCCCAGGTGGTGTAGAATGCTAGATGACAGGCTGTACTGTCTGTCCTGTGCCCTTTGTCTTTTATAAAAGGTGGTGCTCTAGCCGGGCATGGTGGCGCACGCTTTGTAATCCCAGTACTTGGGAGGCTGAGACAGGAGGATCGCAGGTTCGTGACCAGCCTCAGCTACTTAGTGAGGCCTCTGCAACTTAGTGAGACCCTGTTTCAAAATAAAGAATAAAAAATAGGGCTGAGGTTGTAGCTTGGAGGTAGAATGCCCCGGGTTCAATCCCCAGTACTGCAAAAATAAATAAATAATAAATAAATAAATAAATAAATAAACAAACAAACAAACAAACAGATAAAAGGCAGTGCTGTCTCATGCACTAGCTTTGGTAGTGGAATTCAGAAGCAGTAGGGGCTGCCTTGTGTGTGTGTGTGCCAAATGTGAATCTGTTTTGATTTTTCTTGTTAATAGGTAAGGAAGATGCATTGTCACAGTTAACCAAGTACCAGTCTGCTTTCGATGAGGCTGATGGGATAGGCTGGATTCCTCTGCATAAGGCTGCAGTACAATTAAATAAGAACATTTTAGAAATAACCCTGAAAGGTAAACTCCCTTTTACTTTTCTTGATGTTTCTGAGAAATAAATTTGAAACGTATTTCCAAAGCTGGGCACAGTGGCACACACCTGTAGTCCTAGTACTTGGGAGGCTGAGACAGGAGGATCACAGATTCAAGGACAGCCTCAGCAACATAAGCGAGACTCTCAGGAACCTAGCATGACCCTGTTTCAAAATAAAAAAGTAAAAAGGGCTGGGGGTGTAGCTCAGAGGTAGAATGCCCCTGAGTTCAATCCCTAGCAACACAGAAAAAGAAAAGAAATTTATTTCTATATCTTAACCTGTGTGATATGAATTTATTTCAGCTTCAAAATCCAGTATGTGGGAACAAACGACCCACAATGGCGAAACGCCATTGTTCTTGGCTGTCAGCAACTGCCTCTTAGAAAATGTCAGTTTTCTTCTTCTCAATGGCTGCAATCCGAACGCTAAGAATGTTGAAGGCAATTCTCCTCTTCTCACAGGTAAATGACACTTCTTCTCTGGAGAAGAGTCTGTAGCTCTGAGTCTCCTTTATGCCCTCAGGTTTCAAAGGCAGCTTTTTGTGCACAGTCACGACGCTGTCCCTTTGGTCCCAACTGACTGAACGTGGGAACCTGACCCTCAAGAAGCTTCTAAAGATTGGTCTGTGAGAGCTGGGCGTGGTGGCACACGCTTGTAATCCCAGTACTTTGGGAGGCGGAGACCGGAGGATCCGGGTTCGTGGCCAACCTCAGCACGCATGTGCGCGCGCGCACGATCTCTCTCTCTCTCTCTCTCTTTCTCTCTCTCTACCTAGTGAGGCCCTCCGCAACTTCGTGAGACCCGGTTTCAAAAATAAAGCATAAAAAAATAGGGCCGGGGGTGTAGCACGGAGGTAGAACGCCCCTGCGTTCAATCCCCAGAACCGCAAAAAAAAAAAAAAAGATTGGTCTGTGAGATGGCCTAATGCAAAATCTCTTCCCGATTAGAAGCGGCTTATTTTGCATGGCGCCTTAATAGAACCAGTAAATTCTGCTGTAAGACATTTAAGACGGGGGCAGAGTCATAGAGCACGGTTGAAGGACAGACAACTGAAATGGGAGGATTGGCTGAAACCATTAAGAAGCAGGGAGGCAGAGCTCCGGATTGCTTCTCCGTCTCTGCCTGCTGGCAGAGACAGAATTCTGGACGTGTATTCTCTGGATAGCTTAAACAGGGTCTCTGGACCAGAGAATGTCAGGTGAAAGTGGGAGTACTAGCTTGAAAACACTGGAGGAATTAAGCAAACATACTACCCAACTGCCCTCCTCCCGTAAGGAGACATCCTCCCACCAGGAGGGTGCAGGCGGCCAGGTCTTTACTCTCCCAGAAGAGACTTCTCTGGAGAATTTGACCAGCCCAAGAACAAGGATCTAACAGCAGCGACACTGGGGGCTCCCAACAAATGGCCCAAACATACCAACCTATACTGAAGACCATAGAACCATAGTCCACAAGCCCCACCCGCTGTTTAGAATTTCCAACCAGCTGTGTAGACCCCCGCGTTATCCGGGGAAAGTCTTCCAACAAAGAGAAATAAGCAACGTGGAGGAAACAGGTTATTTAGGGGAGATAAAATGTAAAGGGAAATTATCATTGATTTTCTTAGAAAAATTAATGAAGAACAGAATACTCAAAAGAGCAAAACGAAACTCTCAACAAAAATATTAAAGCAGAGCTGGGTCTGGTGACACACACTTGTAATCCCAGTACTTGGGAGGCTGAGACAGGAGGATCGCAGGTTTGAAGCCAGCCTCAGCTACCTAGTGAGGCCCTCCACAACTTAGTGAGACCCTGTTTCAAAATAAAGAATAAAAAATAGAGCTGGGAATATAGCTTGGAGGTAGAATGCCCCTGGGTTCAATCCCCAGAACCACCAAAAAAACAAACAAAAAAATAAAGCAGAAATAAAAGATTCAAAACAATGCTGAAAGATGAAGTTTAGGAAAGCTTCCAGAAGAAAATAAGAAATGGAAAATAGGAAAGAAGAGAAATAACAAATTAGAAGGACAATCCAAGAGAAGCAGCATGTGAATAGCAGGAATGATAGAATGCAAATAGCCGGGTACCTTGGCGCACATCTATAATCCCAGCTACTTGGGAGGCTGAGGCTGGAGGATCACAAGTTTGAGGCCAGCCTGGGTGATTCAGCAAGACTCTCAAGATAAAGATAAATAGAGCTGGGGATGTAGCTCAGTGGTAGAGTGTCCCTGGATTTAATCCCTAGTACAGAGAGAGAGCGAGAGAGAGATGGTTTTTCTAAAATGAGGGACATGTTTTTCCAACATGAAAAGGCACACAAAGTGTCACCTTGATGAATTAAAACAGACCCTATACCCTCGACACTTTTTCCCAGCCTTAGCAATTCAAGCACTTTCATGGCATATTATAAATGGTTATTAGCAGAATTCATTACTGGTTCAGTACCAGGAATTTGACAAGACTCCAAATGCATTTGGTGCCAATAACTAGCAAATGGATAGTGAGATGAGTAAATTTGAGTATTTTAGGATCTTGAGAGACTATGAATCATTGTGCAAATGTGAATATAGAGCATAAATGCAAGAAAAGACAGTTATTAGAGAAATTTCCTTAACAAAATGTGGTAAAAAATAATTTCCAAAAAAAGTAATATATGTAGAACTAAATGCCAGGATATGAAAATGTTAACAAAGATCATCTCAAAGAGGTATAGTTATGAGTCTTTTTTTTCTTTTCTGCATATATACTCTAAGTTCACTGAACATCAACCTTTTTATTGTAAAAAAAAAAAGCATTTTAAAAGGACCTACATGGTCACTGGGGACAAAGAGAAGCTTCCACAAACTTCTGAGAGAGAAAAAGTGGGAATATGTCATATACAAAATATGACAAACCAGAATGGTTTCAGACTTCTGAATGATAACTAGATCTTTGATGAAATTGGTGAAGAATAGTTTCACAAATTCTGAAGGAACATTGTTTTCAACTTAAAATTCTGGATTTAAGCAAACTATTTTTTTTTTTTTTTGCAGTACCAGGGATTGAACGCAGGGGCGTTCTACCTCCGCGCTACACCCC
>PVJS01049340.1:0-14699 GCA_004027185.1 Glis glis | reverse complement strand
AGACCGGAGGATCCGGGTTCGTGGCCAGCCTCAGCGCTCCCTCTCTCTCTCTCTCTCTCCCTGTCTCTCTCTCTCTCCACTTAGTGAGGCCCTCTGCAACTTCGTGAGACCCGGTTTCAAAATAAAGTATAAAAAATAGTGCCAGGGGTGTAGCGCGGAGGTAGAACGCCTCTGGGTTCAATCCCCGATACCATAAATAAATAAATAAATAAATAAATAAATAAATATTATATATGCATATATCTTACTTAGTACCAGAGTTTCATTCACTCTCCTATTCCATTCATTCATGTATCAAAAATTTATTGACTACTTACTATATGCTAGGTTCTAGACACATTCAGGAGGGAAGAAAACAGGAGAAAGCCCTGCCTTCATAAAGCTTATACTTCACTTGAGGAGCTCAGACAATGAAACCGAAGAAAGAGTAAAATATGGAATGTGTTAGAAAGTTACATGTACTTTGGAGAACAGAGAAAGTAGATAAGAGGAGTGTTTGGGGTGATGCAATTTTACATAGGAGATTCCAGGACAACCTTATTGAAAATGTGACATTTAAGATACGAAGAGGGAAGCAAGCCATGTACAGGGTAGGGAGTATCAGCAAAAGAAAACAGCATGTGCAAAGGTTCTAAGGTGGTACCTTCTGGCATGTTCAAGGAACAGTAAGTACTCAGGTGTGACTGGACCAGAGAGAGAAAGAAGAAAGTTTAAAGAAATGGAGTGGAGGTTGGGGATTAGATCACGTAAGCCATTATAAAGACCACCGCAGGCAAATGAGCACCTCACCACCGCAGGCCTGGGCCCAGCCCTAGCCTCAGCCAGGTTCTTGTTCAGCTGGGCTACAAGGATGCATCAGGCCTCCTCCTGCAGGCTCACTGGCTGAAAGCAGAGTAAACCTTCCTGAGCCCCCTACCTGGCCTTCCAGGGACCATCACCTTCCAAGCACAGCCCACCCCTATGCAGCAGAGCAAGAAACCCCAGGAGGAGAAGGGAGAGGGCAACAGCCAAGCTGTCAGCTCTGTCCTGCAGAAGCTCACACACCAACTTAGGGTCCAAAATATCCTTGCTTCAGACCCCTACTCATCTTTGAGGCTGGAGTGTGGGCAGGGGTGTGGCAGGGGTGTGGAGGAGGGGGAAAGAGTGACTTCACCTCCCTCCTTCTATTTACTTATTTACTTATATTTTGGTACTGGGGATTGAACCCAGGTGCATTCTACCTCCAAGCTACACCACCCAGCTCTTTTATTTTTTATTTAGAAATAGGGTCTCACTAAGTTGCTGAGACTGGTCTCAAACCTGTGATCCTCCTGTCTCAGCCTCCCAAGCACTAGGATTACAGGTGTGCTCCACCACACCTGGCTTCTTCTCTTTATTAATCCTATGGACTTAACAGGGAAGCTCATATTCAATCTGCCCCCATACTGCCTCCACCCTGCCTCCTGGCTATGTGGGAGAATTTGAGACTTTCTTTGTGTGACTTCTGCAAACTTTGACACCAGCACCGTGAGAGGGCACTTTAGTCCCTCGAAGCCTTTTATAAATGTCCTTTTGATTCGCCTGCAGAAGTCACTGCAATAGATCAGAGCAGCACTGGACTCCAGGTCAACAGTGGACACTAGGTGGAGAAGTCCCGCACTGTTCTTTTTATCAAGTAAGTGAGAAAGAGGAGAGATGCTGTCATCCGGAGGCACATTAACAACCCAGCCAATCCCCGGATATCGTGATCCAGGCAGAGGAGTAGGAGCAACACAAGCAGCCCCTTAGCTCATTTCTCTCATTTCTCTGTCACCGCACCCTAAGGACACCTGCCCGCCTGCCTACACCATCCTCCTCCAAACTTTTATTTAGATTACTTTTTATTTTGGAGTAATTGTAGAGTCAAATGTAGTTGTAAGAAAGAATACAGAGAGATTCCTTATATACTTCACCCAGTTTCCCCTGATGTTAACATCTTGCAAAACTGTAGTAATATTGTAGTCAACATATTGGCATTAATAGAGTCAGGATAAGAATATTTCCATCACCTCAAGGAGCCCTCACTGTTGCCCTTATGTGGCTACTTCTGCATCTCTCCTGCCCCTACCATCTCCTTTACCCTGGCAATCACTATTCTGCTCTTCCTATGATTTAATCAGTTCAAAAATGTAGGGTAAATGGAAGCATACCAGATGTAACCTTTTGGAATTGGCTCTTCTCTATCAGGATAATTTCTATCTGGAGATTCATCCAAGATGTCTATTGATAGTTGGTTCCTTTTTATTGCTGAGTACTATTACATGAATGAATGAGATGCTATTTACCCACTGAGGAACAGCTGAGTTGTTTCCAGTTTGGGGCTATTATCAGTTTCACAATATTTTATGCAGCTACTATCAATATTCATGTACATGATTTTATGTGAGCACAAATCTTCATTTCTCTGAGATAAATGCTCAGTAGTACAGTTGTTTGGATGTATGATAGGTATATATTTTCTTTTCTTTCTTTTTCTTAAGGGACTGCCAAACCACGTTCCAGAGAGACTGTGCCATTTTACATTCTCATCAGCAATGTACAAATAATGAATGGTCCAGTTTCTGGATATCCATATATAGAAGAAAGAAATTAGATCCCTATCTCTCACCATGTACAAGAAGTCAACTCGAGATGAATCAAAGACCTAGAAATTAGGCCAGAAACTTTGCAATTAACAGAAGAAAACATGGGACCAACTCTCCAACATATAGGCACTGGTAAAGACTTTCTCAATAAGACCCCCAAAACTCAGGAAATAAAACTGAGAATCAAACAGTTAGATGGCATCAAATTAAAAAGTTTCTGTGCAGAAAAGGAAATAATCAAGAGTCTGGAGAGCCTACAGAATGGGAGAAAATCTTTTCTAGTTACACCTCTGATAGAAGACTAATATCTAGAATGTACA
This sequence comes from Glis glis, assembly GCA_004027185.1. Taxonomy (NCBI): domain Eukaryota; kingdom Metazoa; phylum Chordata; class Mammalia; order Rodentia; family Gliridae; genus Glis; species Glis glis. The sequence continues at coordinate 11,776 of PVJS01049340.1, read as the reverse complement.
AATAACTCAAAAGACTTAAAACTAAAAAAATCAAGTAGCCCAATTTTTTAAAAAAAATGGGCAATTGAACTGAATAGACACTTCTCAAAAGAAGAAAAGCAAATGGCCAATAAACATATGAAAAAAATGTTTGTCATCATTAGCAATTAGGGAAATGCAAATCAAAACCACATTGAGATTCCATCTAACACCAGTTAGAACAGCAACCATTAAGAACTCAAATAACAGATGTTGGCCAGCATGCGGGGAAATAGGGACTCTTATACACTGTTGGTGGGGCTGAAAATTAGTACAACCACTATGGAGATCAGTATTGAGTTTCCTCAAAAAACTAGGAATGAAACCACCATATGACCCAACTATACCACTCCTCAGTATCTTTCCAAAAGAAATAAAGTTCAAAAACTATAATGATTCATGTATGCCCATGTTTATAGCAGCACAATTCATAATGGCTCAATTATGAAACCAACCCAAGTGTCCCTCAACAGATGAATGGATTAAGAAAATGTGGTATATACATACAATGTAATTTTACTCAGCCACAAAGAAGAATAAAATTATGTCCTTTCAGGAAAATAGATAAAATTATAGAAAGTTATGATAAGTGAGATTGGTCAGTCTCAAAAAGTCAAGGGTCATATGTCTTCTCTCATTTGTGGAAGCTATAGAAATTGGGAAACAAAAGAGACATCAGCTAGAGTTTGTTGACACCACAGAGAATGTGAGCTGATTATCACTGGATACTAAAATTCTGACTGTCCTGTGGGGAAGGGAAGAGGCGCCTCATTACCAGGTGGGAGAGGAAGTCCAGGTCTTCTACATAATCTCCACCTATATCATGGTGGTAGGGGAGGGTGTTCCATTACTACCCAGCAGGGATGGAAATACCAGCCCCCCACTCAGCCCACTCTGACACCCCCCCACAGTGAAGGGAGAGGTTTGGGGCACATTGTGACACCCTGCAGAGGGAAGTGTAGCTTTCTCGTTGAATTTTGCTGGCATATGTGGGAGAAAGGTCATGTATTTTGTGGTATTGCCTGAAGTAAAATGGTTATATAAAAGGTTTCTGTCTTGATTTGCCTTTGCCTGTTTTTTTTTTTTTTGTCTGTGTCCATATTTATTTATATTGGCAGCCATTCTTCTAATGGCAGATACAGGTTCCATGTATCCCAGTCTATCTGGGAAAACTGAGAGAACTCACAATTATGTTATTCCTTGGGTCTTCAGGTCCCACTCTAGTTGGTCTCATTCCCTCTACTTATCCAGGGCTTTTAGTTGTACTTAGCAGGAGGAATAGAGAAAAGTATGTCTATTCCACCTTCCTGGAAGCATAAGTTTCCTCTGAACTTTTGAAATGGTATTATAAGTGGACTTCTTACCCCAGTGTCTTATTATCACAGATAAAATGTTGTACCACTTCTTAAATACTGATAGACCATGTCATTTTCTTGTTTGTAGAATTCTTGGGAAGCCTCAGTCCCTCTGGAATAATATACAAACACATCTGCCTGGTGTCTAATGTCTTCACTATCTAACTCTTAACCCAGTTCTTCAGTCTCTTACTCCTCCCTTCACAGGCCCTGAGTTGGACTCCTTTCCCTCTAGCATTCCCTGGAAACTGTGCTTTCTTGTTGCCTTATCTCACTTTTGTCATTCTGTACAGCTAGAACACCCCCAAATTTCAATTTTTCCCCTTTCCATCAAAGGACTACTCAAAAACTGCACCCTATCTTTTCTACTTCTCTTTTAATTCTCATGACCTGTATTATCTGTGGCATTTCTGTGGTGTGAGCCACATAGAGTCTGTGTAGACATTATTTATGAACATGAATTCATCTCCACTACTAGATTGTGAGCTCTTTGAGGGATGAGGCCCTGGAAATTCTTCTTGGCCTCTTCAATAGGTCCCGGTACTGAGTATGACACAAAATATGTGCAGAAAGATTATCTAAAGAATTTACTCACATGGTCCCCACACGATAACCCATCCAGCAGGTCTCTTTGACTTCTCATCTTCAGGTATATGGGGAGGTATTTTTCAAGACTGGCTCTTGAAATAGAGATTGACTCAGCATCTAAGGACCTTGGCTGGTTCCTTGAGTAGTTGGGAGAGCATTACTCTCAGCACTAAATAAGACCTCAAGGAACAGTCTTCCTTTGGCTTTCAAAGCCATGAGGACTATCTCAGAAAACTACAGATTAATTATGCAGAGACAGGACACAGCCAAAAAACCAGAAATCTACTGCTTTACTGAAATAGCACCTTCTCCCACCATCCAAATTAGTAGCTCAAATTCTCCTTAGCAGTGCCATGTGAAATAGAGATATATTAAGGAAGCAGAATGGAAATGTGATCTCCGTCTATTCCCAGCTTAGCAGGCATCTGTATCTAGCAGCAATACTGCTAAGGTTGGCTTTGCACAGACATGCCCAGGCTGGGAATGACTATTCTCCAAGGAATCTTTCCAACATCATGAAATAGGACAAGGTAGAATGGCTGGGAAGGGAGGCAGAGGTGGTGTTGAGAAAAAGTCTAACTATCAAGAGCTGCCCCTTGGTGATTCCATTGTCCTCTCCTAATCTGAGCCTCTTTTCTCTCCACCATATCTGCTACTGTATGTATGTATGTATGTATGTATGTATGTATGTATGTATTGGAGATTGAACTCAGGGGCATCCTACCTCCAGGCTATACCCCTAGCCCTTTTTTTTTTTATATTGAAACAGGGTCTCACTAAGTTACTGAGGTCTCACTAAGTTGCTGAGGATGGTCTCAAACCTTTGATCCTCCTGTCTCAACTCCCCAAGACATGCACCACCATGCCACCTGGCTTGCTGTATCCTTTTATATGGTCTCCTGGCCTGCTTGTTTCCCTGCATCATCAACCCATCTTAAATACAAACACCAAAGGCATCTCCCTAAAACTTAACTGTGATTGTACCATCGACATGTTCAAATAAACCTTCATTCATTTCCTATCTCATAGCAATAATGTCCAGCTGCCTTCAGCAGGTATTTAAGGACCTCTGCATGTTATAACTTTACCTCCCACCATCCCAATCACACCTAAGGATACAAAAGCAGAATGGAAAGAATACAGAAAAAATTAGACCTGAGGTCAAATCCAGCTCACTCTCATAATAGCTTCATGATTTGGGATAACATAACTCAACCTTGAGTAGCCTAAGTTTCCTTTTAAACAGCTTTAAAAAAAATCATAACTCAAAGGATTGGTGTGAGGAAAGAACTAGGTAGTGAGTAAATTATGTAGCACATAATAGGCGCTCAATGAACGATAGCTATTTTTAGTATGCTGAAGCACATTGAATAATTTCTCTGTTCCCAAAACACCACTGAGTCTTCTCAGGCTCAATGGCCCTGGCGAGGTTGCCAAGTGCCTTTGCAGAAGGGGTAGATGGTGCCAAGGGGAGAGCGGGCTAGCTGAGGATGAAGGGTTGTGGTGAGGGAATCTCCACGTAAGGTGAGCTGCCCATTTAGAAAAGCCATGATAACCAGAGCTCTGAGAGAGGCTGCAGGAGGCACCGGAGCCAGAGCAGGTCCAGAAATCTGGAGCAACCAGGCAGGGCCTGGCTGTTTCAGCTTCTGGTTTTCTTCCCCAAGTATCCCAATAAGACCAGGCCTGTCTTTCCACAACCGAGAAGAACATGTCTCCCATCTCTTCATGCAGATGAATTCTCTGTGTTTCTTTAATAGAGAAGGTTTATTCAAATGCTATGTCCAGCCTAGAGGAGAAGCTGACAGTGGTCAACTCAGCTTGGGGGTTAAATATGAAGTCTATTCACTGTGGCTTGCACAACTATCATACCCGCTATGTATGTATGTTATTATAAGGGGCTCACGGAAATTGTGTCAGGAGACCTACTTCATAAGTACATTTATTATTATCTCCGCTGTTCCAGCCACACAAAATAAATGTCTGGCATTTACAGAAATTGCTATCGATTCACTAGCAGATTTTACAAGGCCAATCAATAACAGCTTCCTCCTTCCCCTTCTCCCTCAGTGTATATTTATTTGTGATCAAGCTTTCTGTTCCTCCTGTGCTTTCTAGTGCTTGTAATTGGTTCAGAATAAATGGATGATTTCATCTTTTTCCAGGAAAAAAGAGGGTAGAAAACTTGCTGTTAAAAATATCTCCTTCCCCTATACAAAAGTAAAGCTGCATGAATATATGTGTGTATAAGAGAATTAGATAGCAGATAGGTAGGTAGGTAGTAGACAGATGATAGATAGTACATAGATAGATGGATGGATGATAGATAAAATGGACGTGGAGGTGGAGATGGAGATGAGTAGAGTAGATATATATAGAGACTGAACTTGAGCTATCTGCTAGGGTGAGACCCTCAACCCATAAGTCTTAATTAGTGCCCTTGTTTCCCTACACCAAAGTCATGCTGCAGTGGGAAGTTAGTGGCCCCAAAAGCCACATAGACCCTTCCATCCATGGGTTTTTCTGTTGTAATGCTTTTATATTTTTTAATGTCACCAACTGTCTAACAGAGGCTCAATATAGACTAGAACTTCAAAGTTTGCCAGCCCCACCCCCTCAGAACCTCAAAAAGAAAATGAGGGTCTAGACTTAGGTCTCTTGCCTCCCTGTCCAAGACGTTTCCTCGCTGCCCCAGTATACCCAGTATATCAGAGTGCCGGACTACATGCCTGTCACCAGAGAGGAAAGATTCTCATAAGCAATTGTGAGGAATTTCGCAGCAGCAGACAGTGTGATGCAGGACTCTTCCCCTTGCAACTCACTACAGAGTCAAACCGCTCATCACTCGTCCTTGGCCTTTAACATAAGAACATGAGTGGGCCCCTTGCCCTGTAGAGTCTATTGACTGCCGACCTCACCACCACTGCCCCCACTCACTGACTAGACATGGCCCTGATCCACCACCAGAGCGAAATGTCACTGGCCAGCAAATGGGTGTGGGAGCATGTGAGAGCTGTGCCCAGCCTGGGGTGCTGGTCAGAAGTCTCTGCCCAGAAGGCCAGCTTTCTCCTTTGTATGAGTTCAATTGTGCCCTCCCAAAAAAAGATGTTGATGTTCTAACCCCCAGTACTTCAGAATGTGACCTTATTTGGAGAGAAGATCATTACTGAGGTAATCAAGTCAAAATGAAGTCATTAGAGTGGCTTCTCATCCAATATGCTTGGTGTCCTTATAAAAAGGAGACATTTGGACACTGAAAGAGACATTCACAGAGGGATAACTCCACATGAAGACAAAAGCAGAGATCTTCAAGACGATGATCTTCAAGTCAAGGAATACTGAAAATGGTCATCAAATCATAAACTAGGAAAGAAACCATAAACTAGGTAAGAAGCCTGAAACAGATTCTCCCTCAGGGCTCACAGAAGGAACCAACCCTGCTCACACCTTGATTTCAGACTTCTGGCCTCCAGAACGATAGGACAATAAATTTCTGTTGTTTAAGCCACCCAGTTGTAGCAACAGCCCTAGTTAATCCTCAGCACTGAGTGTTCAGGGGGCCCGTAGAATCAGAAAAATGTTATAACTAGACTCGAGGTTCAGAAGCCATCTTTGATAATCTTGCCCCCCAAAATACAGCATCAAGAGAGAGATTGTACAGTTTTTTCTATGATAGGGTAAAGCTCATATATTTTCTACCAAGGTAGAATATAAAGGTAAAGAAAACCCATGAGCACCTGGGCAAAATTAACTCTGAGGGTTCATAAGATCTATTTCACTTTTCCTGGGTGTAGGAAGACTATTTGATTGCTTAGTTCACAGCCATTGGAGGAGCATCCCTCACAAACTATGTCCATGTAATCCCCCTTGAAATCACAGACTCTGGGCCCCAGGGTAAAGGAAATGTCTCTTCAGCATTCCTAACTAGTTCTGCAGGTATAGCTTGAACCCTTACAGGCAAAAGGGTTTCTACCTCTTGAGGCAACCATTCTTGGCACAATTGTGATTGTTAGAAATGTGTTCCTTTAGGCTGTCTCTCACTCTTGAGAGAGCCCACATTCTCCCTTAATGTGTTTTTCTTGTTTTACCCCAGAAGCACTTCTCACTCTCAAGATAGCCCACATTCTTCCTTGAATGTGTCTCTATTTTCCTAAATAAATCTCTGTCTGTGCCTCTTTAAAAAAAATGTGTTTCTTTAGACCATCTAAAATCAGACTCTGCTATTTCCACCCATTGACCTTCTTACTTCTACTCTCTAGAGCTCTGGAATAACAAAGAACAAGTCCAGACTTCTCCCAAGCTTCTTTCCTGTCGGCTGATGTTTTAATCAAAGATTTCTTTCTAGCAGCCTTGTTAATCTACCCATCAGTAGTGAGTAAAATCTTAATATAATGGAGGCCAAAACACTGTCCCAATTATTTTGTTATGTTAGAATTTTATGGTATAAAAATTTTCAAATAAATGGAAGTCCACCTGGGGCCTAATGTTCTTCCAGTTAACAGAAAGATTTGCATCATAGCCATATTTGTTTTATTGAGATTTAACCTCTCCATTGAGCTGCTAAGTACCTGAGTATGAATGTGGGAAATAGCTTTCTATCACCATAACCTCAGAAAAACGTCAGTGAAATGAAGGCAAATAGATTATGATTGCATTGACAGCCCTTTTCATAAGCTAATGGGCTGTCTAACCTATTCGTGACTGCATCCCCCATAGGGTCTTGGAAGCAGATTGCCAAGGAGTTTGTTGAATGGGGCAAATTGATACACTGGGCTTGTTTGACTTCCCATTTCTATGAGTGATTGTTAGGTACTTTAACAATACATGAATGTCCTTCGAATGCCTAATGGGGCATTAGTTAAGGTAAATAAGTGATTCGGTTGAGAAGTATAGTGCTAACATGGACAAAATCTACTCCCTTCCCTAGTGGACTTCATGTTTTAAGTAGAAAATTTGAACTGTGTGCATACATGTGAGGCTCCTGAGTTCTCTAATTCATGTTTGAATCATTAATTCCTGTAGGAGAGATAATGTATAATTTTACTTGAAGGGCTAAAGGAATCAAATCAATTTAAGAGCTAAAAAATGAAAATATTTTACCGTTTTTATTTTTCTATTCTTTATTTGTGTGTGTTACTGGGGATTGAACCCAGGGGCCATCACCTCTGAACTAAACTCCCAGTCCATTTTTTTTTTTTTTTGAAACAGGGTCTCACTAAGTTGCTGCACACTGGCGTCAAACCTACAATCTTCATCTCTCAGCCTCCCAAGTACTGGGATTACAGGCATGTGCCACCATGCCTGACTGAAAAATGTTTTTATTTAAATTAGAATATCTGATATTGGTATGACTGGGGAAATACTTTTATATACTCCTTGTGGTAGTATAAATTGAGACAATCCTTCTGAAAGGCAATTTGGAAAATATTATCAAAAGTCTCTAAAGTATGCATACCCTTTGACTTAAACTCAATGATTTTTCTTCTATAAATTTACCCTAAGAAAAAAATAATGGATGTGTACGAAGATTTATTTACAAAGATATTTATTGTGATATTATTTATTATAGAAGCAACTACAAAAGAAATTGGCCTTTTAAAAAACACGATAGATTCTTCTATGCAATGTTGTATTATATAAACCTTAGAAGTCATACTATTAAAAAATTATTAATATGAGAAAATATGCACAAATATAATGTTAAGTTAAAAAACAAATTTCAAAATAGTGTTTTCAGGATGTCAATTTTACAAACACTCATACAGAGATTAAAGACATATCAAAATTTAATGGTGCTTACCTCTGAAGGTTGAGATTATGAATGATTTTTATTTCCTTTTCTATCTCTTCTGAATTTTTCTAAATTTTTTACAGTGAAAACATAATATATTTGGTGTGCAAAAATATTATAATGATATTTAATCTTACATGTAAAAGATTCCAGTTTCTCAAGGTGCTGTTAATTAGGCACATCTTTCCCACTGGCTTAAATCACAATGCTAAGTGAATCAAGCTATTTTTGGCATTGCTAACTATTATAGATCAAACATGCTTCATCTATTTAAGCAAGCTTGAAAATTAATGAAAAATTCCATAATCATCCAAGATACCCAACTCAGTTCCAATTGAAATAAAGAGATGAGTGGAATGTGTAAATGAGTATTGGTATCAGTATTCAAAAGCATTTGGTGTAGAATCAGAACAGCTACAATCAAGTTCTGACATTAACTGGCAAGTGACTGAGCAAGTCTCTAGGTCCTTCCATTCAGCTCCCAGACTGGAACTGCATAGGTACATAGATATCTTTAAAAATAAGTGATCTGAAAGGTCAATGTGTATTTATCTAAAATACCACCAATGAAGTCATATATTATATTTTGCATAGCTTTGAGTCATCTCTAGCTTAGAATTGCAATAACTAACAACCAATCTTGGTTGTAATAACATAATGGATAGTGTTTCCTTTTCCTTGTTTGGCTCTTTGTTGTATATGTGAAATAAACCATTCTCTCAGGTACAAAGTACATAACTCATAAATATGCAGCTTAACCAATTATTGCAAATTGGACCCCTCTGTAAGCTCCATTCAAGTTAAGAAACCAAGCATAGCCAGACCCCAGAAGGCTGAATTTGGCTTTCTCCAGGGACAACTCCTTCTTTTTCCTGCCATCACCATTATATGGCATTGTTGTGATCATTCTCTTGATCTGCATTATAGCGTTGCCACCTAAGGATGTATCTCTAAACAATACAGTGTACTTGTGTCTATGTTTGAGCTCCATATAAATGGAATTATACAGAAAAAAGTCATCATGTTTATGGATATAAAAACCATTTTGTAGCAGGGCAAAGTGGTGTGTACCAGTAATTTCAGTTATTCAGGAGGTTGAGGCAGGAGGATTGCAAGTTCAAGGCCAGTCTCAGCAACTTAGGGAGATCCTGTCTCAAAATTAAAAATAAATGGGTATGTAGCTCAGTGATAGAGCACCCCTGGTTTCAATCCTCAGTACTAAAAAAATGTAAAGTATTCCCCAGTAATTAGCATTATTACTAGTAATCCTATTATAAGGGGATGCAGGCACTGGATTTCAACCCTTCAAGCAGTGGTTGGCCTCACGATTTTGATGTTGAGTCATTGCCAGTCAGGTCTAGACCATATGCACAAGTTCACATGCAGGGTCCATTGGAGCTCTGTATTTGTGACTTCTTGTGCCACCTGGATGGAAAAATACTTACATGAGGTTGAAGGAGTACATAAATACTTGCTTTGTTCATAAACTAGCAGGCTTCCCTCTGTTGAGTGAGTTCCCTAGCTATTATCAAGGCTCTAAGGTCACATCTGGTTAATCGTTGGCTAAAAATCAATACCCAGGGAGTGATGGTTTCTGATAAGAACTTATAATAAGCAAGTTCAAGTTCAAGAGACTGGCTGTCTTTTTGCTTTTAGATGCTGAAAAGAAGGTGCTAATCCTCTCTCCTGTTGGAAAAAATATAACCCAACTCATGCTGCTAGATAAATCAAAAACTACTTATTTTATTTTTGAATAGATCTCCTTTCCCTCTTTGGTCAATTCATTGTGTTCTTAGGCTCAGCTTTTCAAATGCCACCTAGAACCTTTTTTAATTCTAAGAAAATGCACCAGCAATTTTCTGGTGTCACAGGCCCTCAGGTTACACGTACCCTTTGTCCTAGTTCTGAAACAATCTTTCTGCTCTTTGATGTTAGCGGCTACCTTGTGAACTGACCCATGGGACTCCCAATGCCCAAGGCTCAGTGTCTCCATGGGTTTCCCAGCTGTCACTGGGCCAGTGCTTACCATTCCTTCTGTGCAACCACCCATGCATGTGTACATGAGCACATGCGTGTGTGAATGGGTGGGTGTATTTGAGCGTGTGTCAGCATACTCTCTGGCTCATTCCGAAAGTAGACAGTATTACTGGAGACTATAGCAAAAACAGTAAGAATGCCTTTCATGTGTAAATGTTGGGTAAATAAATGAACAAGTGAGCAATGCTTCACCTGGCTCCATACGCCAACATTCCTCCTCTTCTCACAACTGAAGCCATTTGAATTCCACCTCCAGACTCAACACACTACCATTCCTAAGATCAATACAGGACTTAGTTAAGTAGAATTTCAGAGGATTTAGTCTATATTCTCAAATGATTCAGAATTTAATAGAATCTGGATAATCATCCCAGGATGATGCTGAGTCCAAATTTGGATCACTGCATTGTTCCTCTCTCATAGCATCATACGTGTACTCCAGTTTGAGTGTTTGGAGCACCTGATACCCATTCTCAGGCACTTGTTAACTTTCTCCACTCCCATTGAGGCTGGACATAACTCTCTTTAATCCCACTATTTAGAAACCTGCTTAGTAGCTTCTTATGATGCTCATACTTTGCCCACATCAACATTATTTAATCACTGGAAGATTTTTTTGCTGGAACCATCACCTTTCTCTGCTCCTTCCTGATTCTGACCATCAGCCACTTCTCACCACACTCTCCACATGAACAATCTAGAATTCTTCACCCCACTAGCAGCTGTTTCTGCCTATAGATCACCATGATGGGCATCTCTAATCTCCAGTTCTACTCTTCTTCTGATTTACCCTTCCCATCAGCTACTCAAAGGCCTTTCCATTTTTAAAGTAAAGATAACAATAATTTTTAAAGTAGGAGGTTTTCAAAATAAGTAAGTAAACAAAAAGAAAACAATCATAATTTTTATGTCAGTGAAAATGGAGCGACATACCATGTTCATGGATTAAAAGACTCAGTATAGTTAAGATGTCAATTTTTCATGAACTGACATATATAATTTATGAAATTCCAATCATAATCTCCAGAATTGTTTTTTTAGATGTGAAGAAGCTGATTCTAAAGTTTATATGGAAAAGCAAATTAACTAAAATAACCAAAACAAATTTGTAAAAGAAGTTGTAGGATTCACCCTACCTGGTTCCAAGGCCTACAATAAAATATTCAGACAGAGTAGTATTGGCAAATAGATAAACACTGAAATCAGTGGAACAGAATAGAGAGTACAGAAGTAGACTCATTTTTATTGACAACTGATTTTTTACAGAGACCCAAAAGCAACTTAATTCATTTCCAAAAACTCATGTTGAAATCACTGGATAACTATATGAAAATACCTGAACCACTTCGACCTAAACCTCACTTTTTATAAAAAATTACCTGAAAATGGGTCATCAATTTAAATATAAAATGTAAACTTATAAAGCTTTTGGAAGAAGAAAAGAATTCTTTATAATCTAGGGTTAGGCAAAGATTTATTGAAGAAACTAAAAGCATACTGTATAAAAGATAAAAGTGAAAAATTGATTGAATTTCATCAAAATTAAAAATATTTCCTCTATGAAAGATACTATTGAGAGATGGGAAAGATAAGGTAAAGACAAGGAGAATATAGATGCAAACTATATGTCAAAGGACTTGTATCTAGAATACATAAAGAACTCTCAAAACTCAATGGTAAGAAAATGTACAATCTAATTTTTCAAAATGTACAAAGACATGAATAAACACTTCCCCCACAGAGTATATACAGATGATGAATAAATGCATAAAGAGATGCTCAACGTCATTAACCATTTTGAAATTAAATTGAAAAGCACAATGAGATACCACTATATACATGTAAGAATAGCTAAAATAAAATTACCTTAAAAACTGACAATAGCAAATGCTGACAAGAATATAGAGCAACTGGCACTCTCTCACACATTGATGGTAGGAATGCACCAAGTTAAAATACTCTAGAAAACAGTTTCATAGGTTCTTATAAA
>PVJS01049339.1:0-14700 GCA_004027185.1 Glis glis | reverse complement strand
GGATTACAAAATTGTGGGAAATACACACAATGGAATTCTACTCAGCAATAAAGAAGAACAAAATAACATCATTTGCAAGAAAGTGGAAGGATCTGGAGAACATTATGTTAAGTGAGATCAGTCAATCACAAAAAAAGAAGGGACATATGTTTTCATTAATATGTGCAACCTAAGGAGTAGTAGGGTCACACAAGGGACTTCGATTGATAATGGAGAACCCTCAGCAGAACAAGGGAAGTGGTACAAGGGAAGGGGGAGGGCAAGAAAGAAGGGAATTAATGGAATTACTATCATAAACAATATGTACATGTGAAAATATACTAACATCAATCTTGGTACTTCATATGGGTGGGGGGAGGCAGGGGGGGACACTAAGAGCTGTGTGCATGTATGTCAACATCAAATAGATATTCATTGCGATGTAAGACTCCAATGCACCAATAAAAGCACGTTATAAAAAAGAAAGTCTTGTTTGACAACCTAAAAAAAATTAAAAAAAAAAACCAAAACTCAGATGTGCAAGAAAAAAAATGACTTAAAACAAGGAGAAAAAACTTTGAGCAATTGTTTGAACTGATAAAAAAAAGAAACCCATCAAGATGTATGATTACAATGCACCAATTAAAAAATACACCAAAAAAATTTTTAGTCTGTTTTTTTTGGTGTGTGTGAGTGTGTGTGTGTGTGTGTGTGTGTGTGTGTGTGTGTGTGTGTGTATGAGAGAGAGAGAGAGAGAGATACTGGGAACTGAACCTAGCACCTCATGCACACTAACACTAGGCAAGCACTCATCCACTGAGCGACATACTTGGCCCCTTTTTAATATTCATTGTTGTTCTTGTTGTTTTTTCTTTAAATTTTGAGACAAGGTCTTGATAAGTAAGCCAGGCTGGCCTCAAGCCTGTAATCCTCCTGACTCAGTCTCCTGAGGAACAGGAATTACAGGTGTTTCCCATTGCACTCAGCACAATTTAATCTTTGAACCTCTTCCCAGTGATGTCGTTAATGAACACCAGGATGGAAACATTGGAGGATTAGAGGTAATCCAAATTTGAGAATAGATGTGTTTTTCAAAATGACAATTTTCCTGTTAATTCTGAGAATAGATGTATTTTTCAAAATAAAAATTTTCTGGTAATATTATGGGGTAGCTGATTAGCAATGGATTTGAGAATTGATGATGGGAGAAAATAACACAGGTACTCTCATGACTAATTTTAATTATATAATATAGCATCCTCCCTTTTTAGCTTTCAGTTCTATCTGATCTCATCCTGCGACATCCCTGGACAGTTCCTAATGGGTGATATCAGTGAAGGAGAGGGCTTGGTGGGGGGGGGTAGATGGATAGCTGATTCTGGGAGCAGAGTAGAAGGTTCCCAAGGACTTGCACTCCTAAGGGAACAGTAAAAACCACCTTCAGAAACAGTGAATGTTAATCATGAAATCTGGAAGGAATTTGTAATTTCTCTTTCCTATTCAAAGACAAACAATAATACCTTAAGGTAGAGTATCAATAATGATGTGAATAATGAAGTTAGTGTATCCTATCATTGATGGAAGTTAAATAAATATCTATTTTTAAAAATAACAGCTTCATTGAAATATAATTTATATACCATGCAATTTATCATTTTAAAGTGTAATATTCAGTGGTGTTTGGTATATTCACAAAGTAGTTCAATAAAAACTACTATTTAACTTTATTACATTTTCACCAGCTACAAAATAAACACATACTCATCAGCAGTCGCTCCCTATTCCCTCTCCCCTTACTCCCTCTCCCCCCAGGTCCTGGCAACCAAGAATCAATTTCTGTCTCTGTGGATTTGTCCATTCTGGAACTTTAATATAAATAAATCCATACAATGTCTGTATTTTCATGACTGGATTGTTTTAGTTGATGTAATATTTTCCATGTCCAACCATATTGTAGCAGGTGTGGTACCTTTCTCCTTTCTACAGCTGAATGATATTCCATATTTCTCATTTATTCAGCATTGATGTGAATTTGGATTTTCTTCCACTTTTTGGCTATTATGCATGCTGCTTCTACAAACCTTTATGTGCAAGTTTTTGTGTAGACATATTTTTCAATTTTTTGGGTACATACCTAGGAGTGGAGTTACTAGGTCATATGGTAACTATATATTTAAACTTTTAATGCCCTGAAAAACTCTTTTCCAAAGTGATAGTTACATTTTACACAAATAATGCCTCTCCCCTGCTTTACTGAGGTGTAAATAAAAATAAAATTTGTATATATTTAATTGTATAAAAATTGTGTACGATGTGGATATCTGCACCCCATCTTAATTTCAGCATTATTTGTGATAGCAAGGATATGGAAACAACTAAGTGTTCAGCAACAGGTGAATGGCTAAGGAAAATGTGGTAAATATGTCTAATGGAATATTATTCAGCCTTAGCAGAGATGGAAGTCCTGCCATCTGCGACAACAGAGATAAACCTGGAGGACATTTTGTTCAGTGAAATAAGTCAGGTACAGAAAGATAAATACTGCATGATCTCACTTTTATGCAGAATCTTAAAATGTTGACCTCAATGAAATAGAGAATAGAAAGATCATGATCAGGGATTGGGGAATGGGGGTAATAGAATAGACAATGTGTTTTTTAATCCCCAAGGTAGATTAAGGAGTTTATTCTGTCTTGGAGATGATATTGACTCTATAGCTGTGCTTGTTAAAGCATGTCACATTTTGAGGATATTAATGGATATGGTTTTACCAACTTCTCTCTCTCTCTCTCTCTCTCTCTCTCTCTCTCTCTTTCTTTCTTCTGCTTCGGCCAAGTCCCACTCATCAACATTATTTCTGGGCAGTGAGATTATGAAGAGAAAAGGCCTACACCAGAGAGGGAGATGCTGCCTGTGGCTGCTGCATGCCACTCCGCATTGATACTGCCTCCTGGGCTCTTCCTCCACTGGAAGTCACCGATTCCCCTTCATCACATTCATGTTTGTTCATTTGAAGCATCTACTGAACATCAAGTGTCTACTCTGTGTGTCTTCCGGTCTCTCCCCTCTTCTTCTCTCTCTCTCTCTCTCTTTTATTTGCAACAGGGTCTCACTAAGTTGCTAAGGCTGGCCATGAACCTATGATCCTCCTGTCTCAGCCTCCCAAGTACTGAGATCACAGGTGTGTGCCACCACGCCCAGCTGACAGCAGTGATCTTTAATACTTGATCAGGTTTTTCAGCCGCTTGGTTCAGTTCCTTGATGGTCTCACACTTTCTTTTGTCTCAGGGCTCTTCCGTATTCTCTTCCCTCTGCCTGGGTCACTCATCCCAGTTCATTCCTATTCACTCTTGAGATCTCTGTTCAAATTCAGTTCTTTCAATAATATCCCCACTTCTACTCCATCCCAGATTAAAGTGGGCCACTCAAGGCCCCTGAAGTACTTTATTAGATGAGTACCTATGGATCCCACTAAACTCTAACCCTATCAGGGCTGCAGTTGTGCCTTTTCTCACCATTGTTTCTCCACTTCTCAGCAGAGCACCAGGCACAGAAGTATTTGGTATGTGTTTCTCGATTGACTGACTGCTAACTGACTGAATGAGTGAATGAACTAATGCTAGGCTTTTGTTCAGATTTCCTCTGATTTTTCTTTGGTGTCTAAGACATGCTGGACTGATGGCAAATCTGACCTGTCCCAGGAGTGATGAGCACTTGCCAGGCAGGTTGTCTAAGGCCAGCCAGCGAGTCCTCCTGTGAGCACAGGGAAGACAGTGAGGTAGAACTCAATGAGGATGGATAGCTGAGCTCAGCCTTCTGCTAAAATTGAGCCCCAAATAATTTTGGAACAGAGCCACCATCCTTGCCATTAGACTCTTTGATGGTATTGGTGATTCGACAACATTGACCTGACAGGCACTATTTTTTCCTTACCATTTGAAGTTAAAATCTTTCTTCACCACCTTTTGACTTTTTGCCCTAGGGAGCTTGATCATCCACACATTGTGTGTGTGTGTGTGTGTGTGTGTGTGTGTGTGTGTGTGTGTGTGTGTTGTGTTACTGGGGATTGAACCCAGGGGCATTCTACTTCTACATTACACCCCCCCATCTTTCTCTTTCTCTCTCTCTCTCTCTTTTATTTGCAACAGGGTCTCACTAAGTTGCTAAGGCTGGCCATGAACCTATGATCCTCCTGTCTCAGCCTCCCAAGTACTGAGATCACAGGCGTGTGCCACCATGCCCAGCTGACAGCAGTGATCTTTAATACTTGATCAGGTTTTTCTATTCAAAATAGCTTTCCCTTGTCTGGTCAGGGGTTTGATTAGCTCTGTACTCTTCTGGCATATTAGTAAAAGGTCTGATGAGTAGGACTGGAAAGGGAAAGTGATGATCAAATATGTTTTTAATGTACAAGGAACTTACTCTCTAACTCTATAAAAATCAAACTTAAAATATGTATATTTGTTCAACAGTCCTTGGGTTAAGAGGACTGGCATTTTTTCTTTTAATCAATGAGAGCAAACAGCCTCTATCGGGGCCCGTGCACAGTGAAATATCAACCACACCACTGCAATGAACACTTTCCTTGCTCTGCAAGAGCTGGGCATTCTTCACATTTGTGGTGGCGACACTTTTTGGTTCATGGAAAAGTTTTGCTTGTTTCCATGGTAAATGGGAAGCAAGTCCCTGTTCACATCATCTCCGCTGCCCACCGACTCTGAAAACACATCTTGTCACACCAGCGGTAGGCCAGTGGTGCTGTATGAGAGGCAGCACACTCCAAAGCTAAAAGCTGAACCTCTAGCATGAATATTTATTTTTCAGTTTGGAAAAGCTACTTCTTTTACCTGTGGCTGAAGCCGGAAACAAAGACAGATGAGCAGTGTAGGGTGGGTGGAGGGAGAAAAGAGAGGAAGGGAGTGGGCGATGATGGTCGGCCTCCATCCATTTCCTTGATGGCTGATGCTATTTAAGTGAATTATTATATTTTCCACCCCCTTTTGTGAATCAGCAAGGTGGGGGTAACTATAAGTGAATCTCTAATAACCAATTTAATTGTGAAATCTAAAAAGGCCACTTTTAGCATCATGTACTAGAGATAACATCTGTGGAAGGAAATGTTCATTTCTCTGTTTACAGCAACTTGAAATTAGACTTGTTGTGTTATTAACAACACTTGTTTGCACAGTAGGCTCAATAATTAAACCAAAATGTCACTACACCCATTTGCCTTTCCATATTCTATTTCCTCTTGAAAGGTGGATCCCGTAGGAAGTACCCCAGTTTCAGTCAAGTTCAGCTTTTACCTTGGGGATAAAAAAACAACTTGTTTTTTCAAATGTTTTATTTAAACTTAAACCAAGAACAATTAAAATTATTTATACACAATCATGTCACAGAAGTAAATGAGATGATCAAAATATTGTTAATGAGTCTGTCATTTCCAATTGTTTGACTTAATGTAGCAATGCATATTTATGATTTTAATTATTGTTTTGGCCTCAGAAAATGCCTGTTTTTTAAAGATCATCAGGGTTCATGGAAGAGTTGATAGGTTGACTTCTCCATTCTTTCTATAGACTATTAACAATTAGGGTCATATGCTGGGATAGGGAAATAATTTAACAAAGTTATTTAAACTTTATATTATATACTTTGAAATATTTCAATGTCTGTTTTTAAGTCATCTTTAAGCCTACAGTGTCTGATGAGCATAGAATGTTACATGTAGCATTTAAAGACAATTAGTTTGCATAATGGAGAAGAATCTTATCTGTCTGCACCTCTGTCCTTACCTTGTCCCTGTCTTGGTAGGACAGAGTAGCTTCACAAGGTGGGAATTAATCCCACCTTGTGATTAATCTGTGCTCTGGTACCTCTTTCCTCCATCCCCAAAGACTTCATTCCATCCATTATTTCTTTATCCTATTTCAACCTCTGTCATTTCTTTTCTCGGAGACTAAAAAATACCCATGTCCCTGCATGAGTGTAGGACAAAATCATAAGGAAATTTTCCCTTGGCTTGCTCTCTCTCTCTCTCTCTCTCTCTCTCTCTCCCCCCCCCATCCCTTCACTTCTAATTCATTTTCTCTTTCTCATTTACTTACTCTTCATCTTGTAACAATCTGCTTTCCAACCCATTTCTCCATGGAATAGTCTTTCCCCAGGTTACTAGCGGTCTACATTTGACTCCTGTGTCATGCTTCCTGTGTAAACATTCCTGCTGAACTCTTAGTGTCTGCGAAATCATATCTGCCTGGTTTTCCTTCTTTTCTTTTTATGACTTCTTTTCCTCTCCTCTATCCAACCTTATATAGTGTTATTCCACAGGATTCTAGTTTGTGCCTTAGTTTCTTTTTTTTTCTCTTCTATATCTGCTCCTTAGGTGATTTAATGAAGTTAAGAGTTAAAATTGGTCATGATGGCATGACTGGGAGCTAGGACCTTTAAAAGAAAGAATGTAACAGTTAAAGTCAAATGCATCTGTCTTTGAATTCTTTTTCTGCCACTTGACTGCCTAGCAGCAGAATATTCTGCCACAGTGAGTCTTATTCTACTCTGCAAACTCATGGTATAGTTAGTACACAATGTTCTCCTGAAGGCGCTCCTTGTACATCTCCAGTAAGAGGACCCACAGGAATATAAACTCACCATATATAACCCAATGTCTGGTTCCTGATCCAATGCTACATCTGTCCCTCCCTCCCTCCCTCCCTCCTCCCTTCCTTCCTTCCTTCCTTCCTTCCTTCCTTCCTTCCTTCCTCCCTCCCTCCCTCCCCCCTTTCTCTCTCTCTCTTTCTCTCTCTCTCTCTCTCTCTCTCACTCTCTTTCTTTCCTTTCTTTCTGTGGTACTGAGGATTGAACACAGGATCTCCTACCTTGGCCCTATTTTATTTATTATTTTGAAACAGGGTCTCGCTAAGTTGCTGAGGTTGACCTCAAACCTGTAATCCTCCTGTCTCAACCTCACAAGTACTGGGATTACAGGTGTGTGCCTTGTTTCCCCTCTTTTAATTACTATCACATATTCAGGAACTATGTTGAGCATTCTGACTGTCCTTTTTTCTAAAATGCTCATCAATTTTCTCAATATATCCACCCTTCTCCATCTTCCTTTCCCTTCTAGGTCTTCACCACTTTAGGTCGAGCCTTGTCTGTCAAATCTGTATGGTTATATTAGGCATTTACAGAAGACTGCCTGTCTGTGGTGTAGGTTTTTCTACGTATTTTCTATAAAATTTACAAAACAGTATTTCCATATCACATATTCTTTAAAATCTTTTATTGGTTTGAGGAAAAGAGTTAAATCCAATAAGAATACAACACTATTAGTAAACAGTTTTTACCCTTCTTTATAGCCACTCATCAACTGGGGTGACCACCTGTATTGAAATCCATTTTTCCTCCAAGAATTTCCCATACCTCAGATCATCTTTGTGTCTTTACATTATACTCTACCTTTATAAGGAGTATCTTTTCATTAAGTCTTCTATGAATCATATTTTAGATAATTCCTGTGTGTTTTTCAAAACATAGTCCTCTTTGAGAATGTAAGATAGGGCCGCTTCTCTGAAAAATAACTTGGCAGTTCTTTAAACAGTTACAGCCGGGCGTGGTGGTGCATACTTGTAATCCCAGTACCGCGGCCAGCCTCAGCTACTTAGTGAGGCCCTCTGCAACTTCGCCAGACCCGGTTTCAAAATAAAGTATAAAAAATAGGGCCAGGGGTGTAGCTTGGAGGTAGAACACCCCTGGGTTCAATCCCCGGTACCGCAAAAAAAAAAAAAACAGTTACATAAAGAATTACCTTATGAATCAGTGATTCTATTCCTGATTCAGGAGACTCAAATAATAATTATATAGGAATGTTTATAGCAACATTACTCACAATAGCCCAAAGGTGCAAGCAACTCAAATATCCAATAGATGAATGGGCAAACTAAGTGTAGTAAATCTACACAATGGAATATTATTCAGGTATGAAAATGAATGGGATTCTTATACATGCTACAACATTAATGACCCTTGAAAACCTTATACCTAGTGAAATATTTCAGTCACAGAGGGACAAATATTGTCTAATTATAGTTACACAAAATTCCTAGAATGGAAAAATTCATAGATACACAAAGAAGATCAAAAGCTGCCAGAAGATGGGGGAGGGGAATTGGGTAGTTACTACTTAATGGGTTCTGAGTTTTTGTTTAAGGTGACAAAAAACATTTTATAAATATTGGTGATGATTGCACAACTTTATGGATGTTATTAATGTCACTGAATTTCACTAAAATTATTTCCCAGAAACTCTAATTCATTGTTGGTGAGAATGGCAATTTCTTTCAAAACAAAACATACTCTCACCTTATGATCTAGCAATTACACTCCTTAGTAATTACCCAAATGAGCTGAAAACCAATGTCCACACAAAAACTTACACCAGAATGTTTATGGAAGCTTTGTTTATAATTTCCAAAGCTGAATGCAACCAAGATGTGCTATAGCAGGTCAATGGTAAGTAAATAGTGGTATATCCAAAAAATGGAATATTATTCGGCACTAAAAAATGATAAAACCATGAAAAGATGTGAAGTAACCTTAAATGTATATTGCTAAGTGAAAAAATACTTCAGAAGGCTACTACTGCATGAGTTCAGTTATATAACATTCTGCACAACTATGGAAGTAATAAAAGGTAAATGGTTTTCAGAGTTTAGTGTGGTTGGGGAGATAAGTAGGCAGAGAACAAATGATTTCTAGAGCAGTGAAACTACTTTATATGATACTATAATGATGAATGCTTAACATCATACATTTACCAAAACTCATAAAATACACAACAGCAAGAATGAATCCTATGGTAAACTATGGACTTTGGGTAATAGTGCTATGTCATAATTAGGTCCATCACTTGTAACAAATATACTGGTCTGGTGTAGGATTTTGAGAGGGAAGCTTGCACAGGTAGGGGTATAAAGAAATCTCTGTACCTCTGATCAATATTGCTATGAAGCTTAATCTGCTCTAAAAATAGTCTATTAAAAATCATTGCCTTCTTTTAGCCTTTGCCCTGTGCTTCTAACGTAGCCACTTTCCTTTCAACTAGAACCTCCTCTGTTTTCTTCTGGGCCAGTAAAATAAACCAGCCAACCACCTCTCCTGTATCTTTATCCCCTGCTGGTACTTTCTTCTCTCTCCTGCCTTATCTCACTCCCCCTTTCTTATGCCAGCATATCAATGGAGTCATATTATTTTTAATTTTTTTGGTACTAGGGATTGAACCCAGGAGCATTCTACCCCTGAGCTACACCCCTAGCCTTATTTAATTATTTTTTATTTTGAAGCAGGTTCTCACTAAGTTGCTAAGGGTCTTGGTAAATTGCTGAGACTGGCCTCCAAACTGCGATCCTCTTGTCTCAGTCTCCCAAATACTGGTGTGAATCTTCTAAAGATCATTGGTTTTACTTCCTCCTTTCTCTGTTACTCCTCAATCATGAACAATATGGCTTTTATTCTTATTATCATGGACAGTGAAGTCAACACAAATATCACATTGACGAGTGGAATAGGCACGTTTTGGTTCTTTTCTTATTTGACCTCCTGCCAGCATTGGTGCTCTGCAGTAATCACCTTCTTTGACCTCTTGCCTCTTGGTCGTTGAACCAGCTCTTTGAACTCACTGACCCTTCCTTGGCAATGTCCTTCAAAAATACTCTCCTGCCCCTCGCTCCACTGCCACCATCCACTAAGACTCTGCTACCCACCTTTTCACACTTTGCATATTTTACCTGAATTAGCAACTCCTAGAAAGTGGTTTTTAAGGTATTTCTATCTGCAAATTATGCTCAATTCTCCATCTTTATCCCACTTCCTCCTCTCAAGACTATCGTTTCCCACTGGTGATGAACTCTTTATCTAGGGGCTTCATATTTTCCTTGAATTCAACATGTTTAAAACTGATTTCCATTTCTGCCCCGCCTGCCCCAGCCTGTTCACTTTCCTATAGTCACCATGTCTTAACATCTCAGCATCACTTTCTGCTTCATGGGCTTGTTGTGGGGATTAAGTGAGTCAGTGTGTGAAAGTGTGCTGCACAGGGTCTGGCCAGTATTTGGATATTTGGATCTCAAGAATGTTTGCTATTCTTACTACTGGTGTACTCACCATCACCAGTGGTATCCCTGAACTACTTGCCAAGTCAGAATGTCAAGAGGAATCACAAATCTCGCCTCCAGGTCTTTGATCCATCTTCAGTTGACTCTTGTGCAGGGTGAGAGTTTGCGATTTAATTCCATTTTTCTACAAATGGATAACCAGTTTACCCAACACATCCAAGATCTTTCTTCTCCCTAATCACTAAACAAATACAAGTCCTGGACTTTGCTTTCTTGTCTAGCCTTTCCTCCCAGGACTACCTGCATACTACACTTTGCATATTTTACCTGAACTAGCAACTCCTAGAAAGTGGTTTTTAAGGTATTTATATCTGCAAATTATGCTCAATTCTCTATCTTTATCCCAAATTTCTCCTCTCAAGATTCACATTTCACAAGGTTTATTTGAGCATGACTCAGACATATGAATAGCTTTGGTGGTTGTTTTGTTTGTTTTTTGTTTTTCACCTCTTTATTTTCTTCTGCGTTTGACTATACTTTGGATGATCTTGTGATCTCTCCCTGTTTAGTTTTCTTTTTTAAAGTATACTTTTATTGGTGCATTTTAATCCCATCATCATACTGAAGTTCAGAGTGAAAGGGACATACATGCACACAGCACGTGGTGAGCTCCCCCTGGACCCCATCCCGCTCCCTCCCATTCCCCATACAGGATAGTGAGATTGGCACTGATGATTTCGTATATGTACATAGTGTAAGTTAAACTGTTTCTTTCATGGAATCTCTCCCCTACCCTCTTCCTTTTCTAGACCCTCCATCAGTCCACTGGGGATTCTCCCTGCGTGGTTTTCTATCATCCCTCAATATCACCTTCATGGAATCTCTCCCCTACCTTCTTCCTTTTCTAGACCCTCCATCAGTCCACTGGGGATTCTCCCTGCGTAGTTTTCTATCATCCCTCAACATCACTTTCTTCAGAGAATCTTCCCTGCTCTTCAGCCCTTGGTACAATTTAGATGCCTATTCTTTGATTGGACATAGCGTCTGAGCTTTTCTGAATCACACACAGCCTTCCACAGTGAATTGGGAGTTTCAGAGACCATGTCTTATTCATCTTTAACTTTCACCCAGCGGAGGACCTGGTATATATTGTGTAATATATAAGTAAATATTCATTAAATAGTGGTTAAAAACAATATATATTGGTTCAATTGAACAACAGTTGATTCATGGACCAGCTGTGATGTCACACACCTGTAATCCCAGTACTTGGGAGGCTGAGACAGGAGGATCACAAGTTCAAGGACAGTCTCAGTAACATCACAAGACTCTTAGCAATCTAGTAAGACCATGTTTCAAAACAAAAAATAAAAAGGGATATTGGGAATATAGCTCAGCAGTAAAATATCCCTGGTTTCTATCCCCAGTATCAAAGGGGGAAAAAAAGTCGATTCACCTTGGACATTGATTGATAACAAACTCAAAGTCTAAAGCCATGTCTCCTTAGATGTTTCATGACCTCGGTATTTTAAGGGAACAAACTACAAATAAATCTCCACCAATGTTTCTCATTTTAGACTCCATGTATATTTTGAAAATTAAAGCTTTTCTTCAGATTCTGTTCTTCCCATTTTTTGCTTGATGATCCAGGCATCAAATTTCTAAGTACATATTTAACCAGATGTAAGACTTGCCAAATTCTAGAACAGAACCCCCAGAAACCATATCAGTATAACTAGGTGTCGACTCTTTATGAAATGTTTTTGTTTTTACTTTTTTTAAAATAGTGGTTTGTAATTTTTCCCTAATTACAACTACAGTAGAGCTCAATATGGTAATATTAGAAAGCACGGAAATGTATAGAGAAACAAAACAAAAAGTGAACATAATTCCACTACCAAAGATAACTACAGCAAAAAATTGTTGTATGATCTTCCAGGGTTTCCACAGTTTTTCTTTACAAAAATACTATCATGTAAGTACCATTTTGGAGTCTGTTTTATTTTTCTCTTAGCAATATAAGAACATTATTTTTCCATGTCAATAAAGATTTGCCTCTAATGCTATTTTAAATTTCTGCTTGGTATTTTAGCATGTGAATATAACCTTTTATTATTAATCATTAAACTTGTTTCCAAAATTGTAATGAAATTTTTAATGTGCACATCTTTGCAATATTATCTAGTTAGACGTTTTTTGTGTGTGATATGGTATTTAGAGTTTAACCATACAAATGCATTTTAGAATGTTCTCCTGTTTAGCCAGGCATGGTGGCTCATGCTTAGTAATCCCAGTACTTGGGAAGCCGAGACAGGAGGATCTCAGGTTTGAGATCAGCTTGGGCAATTCAGTGAGACCGTGTCTCAGAATAAAAAAAATAAGCCAGGCATGGTGGCATACACCTGTAATTCCAGTACTTGGGAGGCTGAGACAGGAGGATTGCAGGTTTGAGGACAGCCTCAGCAAGTAGTGAGACTCTCATCAACCTAGCAAGACCCTGTTTCAAAATAAAAATTAAAAATAGGGCTGGGGGAATAGCTCAAAGGTAGAATGCCCCTGGATTAAATCCCCGGTACCAATAAATAAATAAATAAATAAATAAATAAGTATATAAATGGCTGGGGTATAGTTAAGTGATAGAATGTGCCCCTGGATTCAATCCCCAGTATTAAAGAAAAAAAAACCCAGAATGTTCTCCTGTTTATGAGGATGTGTCTCTTGGAACACTGGTAAGTGAAGCGCCACAGTGATTCATGTTTTCCATACTGTTGCTGAGATGAAAATAATACTTTTCTGTAGATTTTTGGTTCCGATGTTGCAAGTGATTCATTTATGTGGGACTGGTAAGTCATGTCATTTTGCGTTCCTCGCTGTTTTGCTGGTAAAATGGAGCTAATAGTACTTGCTTCCACCTTCATGGTGCAGACAGCCGAGCGTATGTAGCACCCAGAAGAGGCCACATGGAGTTTCACACGGACTTTATTATTTTCTTATTTTCCTCATTGTTCTTCCTTACTGTGATTTTGTTTGGTGTTGTTAGTTCCTTCACTAGCCCCTCTTATCATGAATGAACAATGATTTTTAGGTACAATTTCTGTTTTGTTTGTGTGTGATGCGTGAGTTTGCTTCTTTCATTACAAGGCAATATTTTGTGCTACCCGGGAACACATCATAAATATATTTCTAAATTACTTTTCGAAATGAGCTATTGTTTCACTGTGAACCTTAAAATATGGGAAATCTCTGAAGTGCAGGAAAAGATGAAACGGGTGGATTAAATGAGATGTGGCCACCACAGGGGACATTCGACTTCATAGGAGTCCCAGAAATCTCAATGAAATCACTACATAATTTATGCATGTTTATAAATAATCCATCTCAATATTTTCCTTTAAGAAGTCAGTTTTCAAGTGCATAAACCAAGCAATCCTGGTGATCCACCTCCAGCATGAGATGGGGGGAAATATGTTTCAAGTTTAAAAAATGACTTCATGGCTTGTGGTTAATGGAATATTTGCTGGGTTCTTTATCGAGGCCAAAGGGGCATTAAAAATGCACAGCCTTTGATCATTTATTAATGCACCATGCTCTGTGCCTGTTAAAATAATTTTAGCATTCGAAAATTGGCTTACAAGAATGGAGGAAGCTTGAGAGGATGGCTGAATTGTATTTTGAAACATGCTTTTACTATTCTGGTTGAACTGTGCCATATAGTCCTCACCCTTGCTATAATTAGACACAGGTATCACTATTACAGCCCTGCTTTTATTACCAAACAAATGCAGCAGAGGAGATAAAGGGGGTACTGTTTTATTCTTTGAATGATTCAGAGTCTGCACAAGAAAACACCAGGTTCTGATCCAGAATTCTAGCCACCCCACCATCCTGCATTCCAAGCCTCATAAGTAACTTAACGTACTAGAGAACATAGATTTCCTTTCATTGATGGATGAGGGTCTTTTCTTAACCAGGAGAGGAGCCTCACATGTGCCTAAAACCTGGGGATTAGCCCTGTGGTGGCCAGACATGATCGTCCCTATCTTCCCACAGAGTTATTTCATGGGTGAAGAGATCATCCATCATCAGTGAAAACACAATTCAGTCCAGTCTTCTAGCACACAGGATCCGTCTCCCAAACGTGCACATCTGGAAATCTTATCTAGCCCTGCATAATGACCAGTGTTTAAGCATAATCTGTGTGTAAGTGAATTCAGCTGAGAGGGAGTTTGCCTTACACATTTTGCTGTCTGAAGCCTTGGCACTACTGAACTCTCTTCTGTTAAGTTTTATTGTCCACGCAAGAGAATTAACAGGAGATGAATGAGAGGCTCTAAACCAATGATTTTACAAAGAATACAAACAGTCTTCTTGCCATAAAACTGTATGAACTTTGCAGCACACCACTGGATAGCTCAGCAGCATTTCAGTGCTGTGAATCAACTTTTGCCTTCTTTTTTTTTTTTTGCGGTACCGGGGATTGAACCCAGGGGTGTTCTACCTCCGTGCTACACCCCCGGCCCTATTTTTTATACTTTATTTTGAAACCAGGTCTCACGAAGTTGCGGAGGGCCTCACTAGGTAGAGGGAGAGAGAGAGAGAGAGAGAGAGA